>LR749718.1:749706-789946 GCA_902729485.2 Mus minutoides
CAGGAGTGGAATTCCTCCTTCTAACTTTCATAAGGCTGGGCACAGCTTCCTGCCGTAACTTCGGTCAAAAGTGAACCTTTGTTAACATTTGACAAGATCAACAAGTGCCATAGATGTATTAATGTCTAGCTCACACAGGGAAAAAAAAAATCAAAACGCATAGCCTTGTGGGAGATGGGGAGGGGGTGACCCAACAAATAAACAAACGTGTGGATTGCAGGGGATTCACTGTAACCATAAAACAAGAGACAGGGAACACAGGCCTCTGTGTCCTCTGCAGCCAGGGCCTGGGACCTCTTCCAAAGGTTCCAATGTGGCGATTCCAGTTTGGGCACTCTTTCCCAGTGGACCTTAAGCAGGTCAGTTCACTCCAGTCAGCAGAGACTAATAAAGGCCTCTCCTCGAGGGCAAAAAGAAATCAACTCTGTACAGCCTTAGGAGTTGAAAGCTCCTATTACAGTTCGCAGGGAGGGAGGGGCTGAGTATCAACCAAGCCACCAGAGGTTTAGCCCAAGATAGTGAAGGTCAGCAGGTCACAACACGGGAGCAGTGATCTAATTAACGCCTTCAGTGGCCCTCGCCTTTCACCAAAGTCACAATTCTTTCTCTGTATATAAAATGGAAAGTCTCCAGGCTGGATATGAAAGTCTGGCACCGAGTTCTCTGAGCCTGTGTCCATGTGCCGACATGCACCTGCGGATTGCATTCTATGCCCAAGCTGCTCACATTCAGAAAGGCTTCTCCATTTTGACCTGCAGTTGAAAGGCACTTGGGGCAGTGGGTCCCACTGTATTTGGCCACAGTAATAAACCCTGATAAGACATAGCAATCTTTGAAACCCCGTGTATAATTTTGCTTCGAAGATGTGTGAGCCTCCTCGACCTTCTGGGAGAAGCCAGTGCTTTCTGGGAAATGTCATTTGTGCTTCTCTTGTTCTGTGACCCCAGACCTGCCTTGCTATTGGGTCTGTGCCAGAAGCATCCGGAGGGCTCCTTGAGACACATACTCTTGGTCTCCACTGCTGAGTGTTAGCTGTTAGGTTCCAGGATTCCTGAGATCTGTGATGGTTCTTTGCAGGAACGACTTGTGGGCTTACTCTCTGTCTGTGAAAACTGCCTTTTACCTGTGTGTGGGGAAAGCCTTGCCAAAGCCACTCTCTGGAGAGAAGGAACTTAAATCACATGGAATCTGTTCCAAGGGACAGATTCCATGCCCAGCCAGTGGAATGATTTATTGTCTGCCCAGGGATGAAACCAAACCCTAGGACAATCTGGCTTTATCTGAATCATTTCCCAAGGGAGACATTTATTATTCTCGCTCCAGCTCTGCGCTATTGAACAAATTGCCTTGGTGGTCATATGCCCGTGGCTCTAGGTCTCCTGTGGGCTTCCAGAGGGACATGTCCAAATATATATATATTAGAGAGTATTTTGTAAAAATTATCTGTCTCCAAAGTAAAGTTTTATTTGCATTCTTTCAAATGAAGGTACCTAACTCCTGCTAGCATCTATGTTATTAGGACTCAGTGATAACCTCATGTCATGGCATGCCCTTATAATTCCAGGACTCGGGAAGTTGAAACAGGAAGATGGTAAGTTTGAGGCTAGCCTGGGGGCACTCTATCTTGAAAGAAAGAAAGAAAGAAAGAAAGAAAGAAAGAAAGAAAGAAAGAAAGAAAGAAAGAAAGAGAGAGAGAAAGAGAGAAAGAGAGAAAGAGGTAAGATGGTTAATTTCTAGTAAGTGGAACTTGGTGAGAATGGCTACCCCAACATTAACTTAGCATCAAAATTAACTACCTTAAAATTTCATTAATTAAAATGTAATTTCATCCCCCCTTCCCTTTTCTCCCTCCAACTCTTCATATATATATATATACCTCCCCTGTTAAATTCGTGGCCTCTATTTCTTCAACTGCCATCACAAATACACACGTGCTCACACTGTATTCAACAAACATATTTTAAGAATATGGAAAATATGTATGCAAACCTGCCCAGTTCTCTGGTAATTTCTCTTAAAACAATTTGAGTTGCTATATTGGCTAATTTCAAGATTTCTTTAGGAAAAATTTAACTCAGGTACTTCAGGACCCTTACAAAATAGACCCTAGTATACCTTGAGTGCTAGAAGCTAATTAGCTAGGAATAACCAAGAAACATATAAGGGCAAATGTGTCCCTATATTCCCATCAAATTTCAATTTCCCATTGTGATTTAAGAGGCTGAAGATGGTGATGATGATTGATAATGCCACAAAAGTATGAAGCATCCAGTGCCCTAGCCTTCTAGAACACAAAAAACGAAATTGTCTTTTCCCATGGATACATTTCGTCCAAGTTCCCCTTTGTGTTGGAAATGCTTCCTGACTTGAAACTTTGCAAGCCTTTCAAATGCTCATGGCTGTAAGGAAGACTAGTTCAGAAGGATAGTAGAACATCTCAAACATTCCTTGCCAGTTAGGAAGTCACTTAGTTCTGTTGCCTGTGGCTGACCCTATTCTTGGCTTGCTTCATGGTTTACAAAATGCCAACGCCTGTTGGTGCTTTTCACTGAATGCACCCATGGGTGGAAAGGTACAAAATACACTGCATGGCATTACAGACATTAACTGAATTATTTTGAGGTGCTATTTCCAGAGGTGTATGACACTGTGCTTTTCTCAGTCACCACAGTATGCCTGTCATACCGTCAGAATTCTGAAGTTTATAAAGCTGCAACTTTCAAAAAATTAAGAACTTAATTCATATAAATATAGAGGGAGCATCTGTCAAAGTTTTGTTTGATATATTAATGAAAAAATAAACACAATAANACACACACACACACACACACACGCATACACTCATGCACTCCTGTAGACAGAAAGAATCTGAATAAGGGGGCATGTTAGGCACCAGGCTAACTGAAGTCTGCTAGGATAATAAATCCAGAACAATTGAAGCTACCCCTTGTTTTGTTTTCAACAAAGATAATTTTCAGTTGATCCTTCACAATATGGAAGCATATTGAAACAGTGTGCAGTGTCTTTTTCTTCACTTTCATGACTTATGTCGTATTTCTTTTTGAAATTATAGCAGAATACATAATGGTTTTCACTGTTAATTCTATAAAGCCAGTTCTTTTTCTCTTCCTCCCCTTCCTTCTCCACCTTCTCCTCTTCTTCCTCCTCCTCTTCCTCTTCTTCTTCACAGCATGCTTAAATATAGACTCATTCTGTATCTCAGGATTGCCTGAAACTCACCACAATCCTCCTGCATCAATAAGTTGAGGAATTAAAGGTGGGAGCCATCATGCCTAGCTTATTTTCTTTTCTAATGAATTTTTTTTTTTAGAATACACAATGATATGTCTCATTATGTCATTTTAAGACATGTAAATCACTGTACCTGGCTCATATTTCTCTCCACTCCCCAACCTTTGTCCCCACCCCCCTCATGGGTGCCCCCTCCCAGTTCCTCCTCTGCTTTCTTCATGAATCTTAGAGAAACTGGTAGAAAAGTCGAGAATTCTACTGCCAATGTCCTATGTTCTTTTAGTCCATCTGAGCTGAGCTTTGTGATTTCGGGTCTTGTGACTTCCTTACAGAGACTTAAGACAAGGCTGACACTAACAGGAAAGCTATGCTGTGAACTCTTTTGCTTTCACTGATGCAGATATTAACACTTAAGGTCAACTCACATAAAATTAAACAGGAAGCCAAATGAAGCCATCCTCCCAGCTCTCTGCACACTTGGGGTCACCTGATAGGACAATACGGTCAGCTGGAACCAGAGACACCCCCTCAGCCTGTGGCACTATGCTGCTCCCCCACACACGCCGGAGCCCTGCTGGGCCCAAGCTACCTCTTTTACTTGCCCATATTGCGTATGGGTGCTGTATAGTTTGGGTATGTTCCTTTTTAACTTCTAATGTTATGGTCACACTTATAGCGAATTACACCCAAGAGAAATTGCTACTTACCGATTTGATATCGTGCATGTTCATGTGTGTGTGCATTGGCAGGGGAGGGGGCATGTCTGAGGTCACCCTTGGGTACCATTGCTCAGGTGCCATATGCTTCGCTTTTTCAGACAGGTTCCTTCATTAGCCTGGAACTTACCAGTAGATTCGGCAGGCTGGCCAGCAAACCCCAGGGCTTCCCTGTCTCCTCTCTCTCTCTCTCTCTCTCTCTCTCTCTCTCTCTCTCTCTCTCTCTCTCTCCCTGAGCTATATCACCAACCACTCTATTTTATTTTGAGATGCTGTCTCACTAAGTTGCCCGGCTTGGTCCTGAATCCACTTTGTAGTCCAGGAAGGTCTTGACCTTATGATACTCATGTGTCTGCCTCCCACGTGATCCATATGGCAGCTTTGTGCCACCAGACCCAACTCCATCTTTCTATTTCTCAGTTTACTCTAGGACTCTGGCCTGATTTGTCACAAATATATTCACCAGTGCTTAAATTCTCCTAATCTCTTGCTTCTTTTATGATCTATCAATTAGGGCAGGGGATCTGGTACCTTTGAGTTAGAAATAAGATACACTCTCTTTCCCAAGGAGCCTAAAATTAAATAGAATGAGGAAAAGTGGAAAAACTGGAGAGATATACTGACTCACTTTAATTTTGTTAAGCAGGCGCTAAAAACAAGTGTGCAGGTCAAACCAGGGAAACAACATTAAAATGAAGATACATTAGTTCCGAGGCAACCTGGGGTGTGCTCTTTTTGAGCAGGCATCTTTTCACACACTAGGAATATCTACCGCCCCCCAATACTCCTTATTTTATACCCAGCTAAATATCATTCTAAAACTTAAATCTTGATACTCTAAGAAGTGGTCCATGGTCTCAATACCCCTATCTCGTGTTGTGCTCTTCCCATGACACTGCATGCTAACATAAGAACATCAGGTACATTGTAAAAAAAAAACAAAACAAAACACTGGAGGGGGAGGCTAAAAGGAGACAACTTGAAAAAATATTGATTGACAGGATCTGGGAATGTATGGATGAGTCCAAACTAAGCAAACAGGTAAGTAAATGAATTAAACAAACAAACAAAAAAATGGTTTCACATTTCTCCCATGTTTTTAATTTCAGCCCTGTATAATTATTTTAAAAATAATTTATCTATTTTTATTTTATGTGCATTGGTATTTTGCTCTGCATGTATATCTGTGTGAGGGTGTCAGATCCCCTGGAACTAGAGTTACAAACAATTGTGAGCTACCATATGTGCGCTTAGAATTGAACCAGAGTCCACTGGAAAAACAGCCAGTGCTTTTAACCACTAAGCCATCTTTCCAGGCCTGGTTTGTGTAATCTTTTTTCAAGACAGCATGAGAATCTCCATATTTTGTTAGTAAATGACAAAATGCACAAGTTCTTCATATACAATGCCACAAACATGGTTTTAATCAACAGATGTCTTTTTTTCTTGCCCAACTTTGTTGTGGATGGAGAAATCCAATAGAAAACACCCTCCAAATCCCTCAAGCTACAGAACAGACCCTTCAGCACTCAGGCTGGTCTAAAAAATGGTAGTTCCTTGAAATGAAGGTGTGGCCAAAACCATGGACTATTCCAAAGACTGGTTCACGAAACAAAAACAACAAAAGAAGGGGAGGAAAAAGTCAGGAAATACTCATAATTAGTCCAAAGAAAATGCTTCTTAAATTTTTTCTTTTATTAGAAAGTGGTATACTTTTTTTTTTCTTTTGAATTTCTCTATAGAATTCATTCTCCTAAGCTTCTAATACCTATACATCCAGGACAAATTCCAAAAGCGTTTTAAACAAGAAATTATATGAAGGTGAACAGGTACAAAATTACCTATGGGATTATCTGAAAAACCAGTTCAAAAGCTGCATTCTTCTGTTGCACAAGGTGTGCTTGCATGTGTGTATGTGTGTATGTGTGTGTGGGGGGGTGTATGTGTGCATGCATGATTGACATTTAATACATGTGTAAAGTATGTTTGATCCAGCCCTTTCCCTCTCCTCCAATTCCTCCTCACCCACTACCATCACTATGTTTTTTTCCAGTTTCATGTGCCCACCCTTCTTTCTCTCTCTCTCTCTCTCTCTCTCTCTCTCTCTCTCTCTCTCTCTCTCTCTCTCCTCCCCCCTCTGCCCCATGTATTCCACTTATGTACAAGAGATGCACAAGATCAAGTCAGACAAACCTCAGTATGGAGCCAGCAGGGGTGGCGGTGCTGTGATGGTGGTGGTGGTCAGGCAGTTCCACCATTAGATGAGGAGCTTCTGGAATGGTGACTGTTTTGAAGTGTCACCAATTAAGCACACTATATAGCCAATTAAAGGTTAAAGAGGACCACTGGCCACCACTGTCCCCTTGTCCCCTTGAGAGGGTGAGAGGGAACAGTTGCAGAGGAAGAACGTTAAGAACGAGCTTCTTATCCTTCTTAACAAACCGAACCATAGATTGTTAAAGTTAGCCAACAGCTTAAAGACCCCCATGGCCTTTGCCTACCGACCAGCACTACACACGAAACATTGTACTTCCTTTCACCCACACCCTTTCAGCCCTCAGAGCTTCCCGGTGGAGAGGACTGGGAGGGGTGGGGTGGGGTGGTAAAGATGGCACCTCTCCAGGCTGAGAGTGACAAGCAAGGTGTGGGGCACTGCTAGTGTGTTCATGCTCTGCTCTACTCGTCTGTCTGGTCCAGCTCTTCGGCAAAGAGAAGGACACCAACTGGGACCTTGCAGTCCCTCGACTCAGCACAAAGCTTCTTTAGATTAGTGCCCAAACTAATTTTTATGACATGTCATTCCAGTAAGGGCACTGCTGCCTTTCACAGATGGGCTTCCCCCAGATAGCGACTGTTGGTTGGCTGAGTTGGGATCTGGCTGGATTAGGGAAATTTAAGCTGACAGCTGGTCTTTTTGCATGAGAGCATAAAGCCCCTGTTGTTGGAGGAAGTGATGGGGGCTGGTCAGACCCCATGGCCAAGTAGGAGGGCTGGCTCTTAGCAGTGGCCAACATTTCCCAAGCTAAGATGACTTTTTAAGAAACAAAGATCGTTCAAGTACAGTTTCACTGTACATGGCCAAATGAACTCGGGCCCTGCCAAAGAGGCCAGAACAGACAAGAAAACAGCCCAGGGGAGCATGGTGTGGGAACACAGGAAGAGCTTAAAGGAGCCCACCCTGAGGTGGAAATCCCAGATGGTCTTCAGCAAGGAACTTGGCTCCTGTAGAGCAGTGAGTCACCTCTAAGTCTCCTTGGGAAGGCTGACTCCCCTTATCAGCACAAACTGAGAACAAGGATTTGGGAGGCTTATTTTCTGGAAGATCTGGATATCTAATAAAAGTGTGTGTGTGTGTGTGTGTGTGTGTGTGTGTGTGTGTGTGTGTGTCTATGCGTGTGCCTATGTGTCTGTGCCTGTGCCTGTGTGTGTGTGTGTGTCTGTGCCTGTGCCTATGTGTCTGTGCCTGTGCCTGTGTGTGTGTGTGTGTCTGTGCCTGTGCCTATGTGTCTGTGCCTGTGTGTGTGTGTGTGTGTCTGTGCCTGTGCCTATGTGTATGTGTGTCTGTGCCTGTGTGTGTGTGCCTGTATGTGTGCTCGTGCATATGTAAGGCACACACTGTTTAGTCAATGTGCTAAAAACTTAATGTGCCTTAACTCATCCAATTCCACAATACTCTAGGCAAATGACATCATCATCTCCCTGTGTTTATGGAGAGGGCTCTGAAGCTTAGTGAGATCAGCTAACCTGTGAGCCACTCTGAAAGCCTAGCCTGCATGGATATCAGTGGTTTTCAAATTATAGGACATAATCCACTAATTACTGTAAATCCACTTACCGGTCACTGCTAGGCTTAACTAGACTAGAGCAATCAGAGAGGTCCACACAGAGGGTCGATAGGGGCTGCTTTGTTTTTTTGCTTTAAGTTCAGTACTGCAAATATTGTGCACCATGGTTTACAGTGTAAACTGCAGTAGCCTGACATGTCTCAAAACTAATTTGCTCTGTTTTTGAACTTTGTGTGAAGGAAATTAAGTTGCATGTGTTCTCTGGTATCTGGCTCCTTTTGGTACCAGTGCTAATTTTAGAAAACCAATGTGGTTGTTGGAGTTTATGCTGCACTAAGTATGTATGTATGTATGTATGTATGTATGTATGTATGTATGTGATACACATACCATGTGTCATATGACTTCATACTTTTTAAACAAGTCTCCCGTGGATGACATTGGGCCTGTTTTCATTCTTTGAAAAACCACTGTGCACTCTGAGAGCTTTCTAGTATTTGCCTTCTGGCAAACATGCATATGTGCACACATGGGGTCTACACAGGCATAGAATTGCTGGGTCATTTGGCATTTAGGAGTTTAGTGTTTAGTAGAAATGATCACTGCTTTTCAAAGTAGTTAAATACTTCAAATACGCTAGTAGTTTAAATGTTTTTTTTTTTCCTTTCTTTCTATAAAAGATGGGTGAGGAAGTTTAAAATATACTTAGATGAAAACCACAGGAAGATGCGATCTGCCACGTAGACTTCAGAGTTGCTTGTGTACACTAGACACCCTCATCCTCAGCTCTTTCCAGTGTCATCTGCAACAATGAGCAAGACTTGGTTGATGGTGGGACTGGGTAGAATGGTCATGGCTGACAAATCATTAATGGGGTGCGCCTGGTGGGTATGCTGAGGGTCCTGCCCTCCAAGTCTGAAGTACCCACCTCCTAATGTATATTATTCATTCCTCCTAACAGTCTTCATTTCCACTTGTCCTTTGTTCCCATTGACTCCTGGGTCTCCCAGTCACTGTCAGCTGCCTGTCCTCTGACATCTACCTGGTTGATGAAACACTAAAAACCTAAAGTTATCTCCTTCCAGAGAAGTCTCAGGCAATACGACAGTCAACTCACAGCCCCTTAGAAATGATTGATTTGTCTTGAAGAAAAAGGTAACAATACGTAAGAGAGGCCAGAAGGAGCCTGCAGTCACCCCAAATGGGACTGTTTTCAGGAGGAGAAAAATAGACAAGCAGAGAAAAATATGTATAATTCACAGTGCCTGTGTGGCGCAGGAGTCCAGATGAGCTCTCTGTACTTTGCCTACAGATGCTCATGGGGACTCTTGGGTTGTGTACAACAGTCTCTTGTTGGCACAGAACAATCCCATGATGCAAATCAAGCCCTCACTTCCTTATTGACGCCAACACCCAGGAACAGAACTGTGTAGCATGTTCTAAGTAGCCACACACATAAAGAATGTCCAGTCAGGTCAGCCTCTCCATATCTCTTGACCCATGGGAGGCTATGAAGCTTGAGAAGGAGGATGAACAGGACAAGTGGGTTTGGAGGGTGTGGCCTTTGATAGGTGCTTCAATCCACTCTGTTTCTGCCATCCTCATTTGCAGCAAAACCTAGGCATAATTCAAGATGGGTTCATGCAAGTCCCCATTGGCATAAAGCATAAAACATGGCTATCCAAACAGAGATCTGTTGCAAACATAAATTATACAGGAAGCAAAGATTTGGTTTAAGCATGTTTAAATGTAAAATATTTCATCAATAATCTTATATTGGTAGACGCTGAAATGATAATTTTGGGTTATATCATTTTAGTTTCATTTTTTAATCTTGTTACCAGACACTGTTTAGTGCTATATGTATCTCGAATGATACGGAGCTAATGCCATCTAAAGGTAGACACCACCCCCCACCCCCCACCCCCCACCCCCGTGCTCAAGGTCATTGCTCCCTTGTGGAGAAAAGCTTAACTTCTTTGTGAGTCGGTTTCCTCTGTAGTCAGCTAAACCAAAGGTATTCACGTCCTTTCTTGATGGAAATAGGTGTGTTCATACAGATAAAGCACCATCACGAACTATGCCTATTACAAAACAAATATTAGGTATGATCATATTAGCATTTCCGGTCCTTTGTAAGGGAAGAGACTCTATGGTGTATTTCCCAACTTGGTCTCTAGGGAAGTCAGGCATAGCAGGAAATCAATCAACTGCGCCTCTGAGATGCTGGCAGGACTAATGATGACAAGTCTGGAGTGCCTGCCTTTTGATACAGGCATTGTACTGAGTCCTTTACATGCTGTCCTTTGATGATGAGCTGGACACATGGGTCTTGATAAAACTAGATCTTGTCCTATTCTCCTCAATGTACAGAATGCTGGAAGAAAATTGTGCTATGTTGCCAATTAGGCTACAGATCCCATACCCTACCCTTAGGCAAGGTGATTAGTGCCATATTTATTGAATTTAGCACAAGACTGAGATCTTTTTTTAAAAGTCATGCTTAAAATGGAAGTAGATATACATATTAAGATTGGAAATTGAAATCCATCTGGAATCTAAGAATATTTAATCTAAATCTTATATAATAATGGTCTGTTCTTTTTTTTTTTTTTTTTTTTTTTGTCCCCTAAACTGTTGGTAAGACCCTAGCTTTAGGCCACAATGGTGCCTGTTGTTCTCAGCTCTCTGAAAAACAAGTTCTGGTCTTTTCTTTTAAAGTATTCTGTTTCTAAATGCTTGTCAGAGAGAGAGAGAGAAAGAGAGAGAGAGCCATATCCTAGTGCTATGAATTGGAGGCTACAAACGTTCCTGTTAATGGTACATTGTTTACTGTCTAGATGTATAAAGGAATAATGAGTTCTTCATGGCAAAGATATTATTAAAGAGAAAATGAATTCCATGGATTGGATCCACAGAATTAAGGAAAAAAAAGATTATAAACTCCTGCTTTCAGCCAATAATAGTAAGTTTTTTGTTGGAGGCTAAACATACTGAGCTGAGTTACCCAAGTGGGGAAAGAGAAACGCATCCCATTGTTCAGTTTGAGTTTCAGAGAGTTGATTTCTATGTCTTGTTGTGGTGCTGTTTGCTTGTTTGTTTCTAGTCTAACTTATAAGGAGAATGGTTGTGGGAGAAGGCAGAGTTCTTTCTGAGAGGCTTGTAAAGCCTGCGTATAGCGTCTCCCCCAAACTCTGAGCTTGGTAAATCACTCTGCGATCTGAGAAAGCATCTCAGAGGACTTATTAGCAACAGGCTAATTAACAGGACCAGGGACTGACACTTCCCTGGGTTCCCGAGACCTTTGACCTATAGCAAGACCCACACTCTTGTGTGTATGTGTGATCCCGGGACCATTATGTACTTACTAGAGGTTCAATTATATGAGATCTGGAACAAGAGGCCAAGCCAGGCAAGGAATACTGACTGGGGATACTGAACCTTCAAATATTCCAATATGTGTATATGTGTAGCAACTCTGAAAGTGTCAGTTTTGAAGAATTTTGATAGAGACAGATAAAGGACACCCCGAGGACAGTGGGCACAGATGTGGACTGTGTTCACTGTCTGAACCAGAGAACGGTGACACAGGGCAACCTTCAGGTCTCATCTCTAGGTTGTACTCATGGCTCTGCACGTGTTCCCTGATGTGTTCTTGTCACATAAACTTAACGTCACCATCTCAAACCCAGAGGGCTCATCCTAAAAAAACAACAAAAAAGAGAAGCATGTCATAATAGTTTAGGGCGTTACACAGGAGCCCTGGTCATGCCACGTTAACATTTTTTTTGTGTGTGATATAAAATAATGAACCAAAAATGAAAACCACGTAAGCACTATCCCTGACAGGATATGGTCTGTAACCCAGAATGCCATGATCAACATAGCATTAAATAAGTCATTTGTGGTGTCTCTTTTAATAAAATAGAAGAGCCTGTACCATTAGATTTTGCTGATAGTGGAAGGTGTTACCCACAGCCATTGGTGTACATGATTTCACATTGTTCCCTCAGTCCCCAACTCTGTGCTTATTTGCCTGTGCCTTCTCCCACATGGAAAGCAAGCCTACCAAAGTTGGATGACACACAGCTGGGAGAAGTAATATGACAACAAACATGATATTTTGTTTTGTTTGGGGGGGGCAGTGGAGTGATTTTATAAAACTATATCTCCCCAGGTATAGAGGGTACACCTTTAAGCCTAGTGCTCAGCAGATGCAGAGGCAGGGGCAGGGGTAAGAGCAGGGGCAGGGGTAAGGGCAGGGGCAGGGGTAAGGGCAAGGGCAGGGGCAGGGACAGGGGTAGAGTCTCAGGCAGAGGTAGAGGTACAGGCTCAGGCACAGACAGAACCAGGGAGATGCAGAAGAAAAGAAAAGTAGCCATAATGACACACAAGGAAGCAATGAATAGGCAAAGTAGAGAAGAAAGGATTTGTTAGCATGAAGATCTGTCTTACAAGACCTTCCATGGGCAACAGGCTGTGGGGATAGCAGGAGACATAGCTACTAACAGCTCCCACTTCAGGTCAGCAGTGACACGCAGTGGTGGCCCAGCATTATGGGTGGCCTTGTCTTCCCAGTCTGGACTGAGAGGGTCAGAGTGTCTGTGGCCCCTCGTGACATCCCTCAGCTCTTCCAACTTGGTAGTTTTATGGCTTAGGAAGCCCCTGTTGTCTAAAGCATCCCACATTAACTTTTTTTAAATTCATATACTTAGTCATTTTAGAACTTGGGGTCAAACCCTGAGCATTGTCCAAGTTGAGCCGGTGTTCCACGATAAGCTATATACAAAACCCTTCTTATAAAGTTTGAAGTATGTTTTTTTTTTTAATTCCAATGGGTATACTTTTGAGATGATCCAGCAATTAAAAACCAACGTTGCTTACAAGTGAAGCAAAAGTAAGGGATGTTTTGGAATCCTTGACATGAGAGAAAATTTAGCTATAAATTACTTCTAAATGCCAAGTGTTTTCTTGACTTTTGAGGAAGTTTACCTGTCAAGTCATCTAGCTGTATAGGACTGTTTTTCCAGGTTGCTTTTTATGAGGGCATAGTTATTTTAGACGTTCTATAGACCTATGGTTAGATGTTATACTTTCAATCCTGGGTATAATACCCATGGAAAACTGGCCTCCATGTGTCTCAGTGCTTGTTACAGAAGTATTTGCTAAGCGTTTGTACCGCCATTTAAAATGCACCAATTCATCAAGTTAAGAAACAAACAACCCCCTGCAATATATAGTTCCTTTCTGAGCTACGGGCTTGGGAAGGAGGGTGCATTTAAAGGCAGGTGGATGGTGGGCATGGTGGGGGTTGCAGCTGTCCTCCGAATTCTGTGGGTTCCATTTGCCAAGAAAAGATATGTCCTAATTTGGCTTTTAATTGCAGGTGTGATTGTCCCCAGAGCTGTGCCAGGGACATTACCATGTTAATAGCAGGAAGTGTACTGGGATCAGAGAGGCAAGCTCCTAGTTCCTCTAGCAGCTGAGTCCCCAGCCTTTCTCAAAGGCAGGATTCTAAATCTACTGAAAGGAAGACTAGTTGCTGATCTTGGGAAGGGAGTCTTTTTGCGGGTCTTTGGGGGGCGGGGTGGGCAAGGCAACAGATTAAGCAGTGGATCAAAATATAAGAGAAAGCCTTGCTCCCCAAGTTAAAAAGCAGAAAAGAACCAAACTAAAATAAAAATAGCTCCAACCCAGAGATCAAGAGGACCATTTTGTGTAAAGGAAGAATAGAAGTGGTCCGCTTACACTCTGCCAAGCCACTAGCTTGAAGTACATCATTGTGCCAATGGCGGAGGGTCTGAAAGGCTCCATTATTAAGAAGTTAGTGCTTGACAGCGGCCGACTCCACAGCAAAATCGCTCCCTTCCAAGAGACGGCATCCAAGGAGTCTGGGGTTAATTACTCAAATCTTCAAATTATCCTTCAGGGAGCAAAACGAAGCATGCAGATTCAAAAGCAGATCTAGGGCTGAGATTACGAGAAAGAGGGCTCCTTCCCATTTTGCAGGGAAACGACCATTTCGATTGTAGAAACCACAAGAGGGGGCAGGGAAGGAGAAAAACATGCCCGAGTACCAGGCGGACACTAAATGGCTGGCAGCTGTACAGCCCCACAGGAAAACAAGATCTGCCCATGTCCCTACTCAGGGCAGGCCTGGCTACACTTCTAAAACAAGTTGTTTCGAATCAAACTGCCCGAGGAGAATGGGGGTGCTGAAATGAAGGCACCACCCCTGGGCTTTGTTGCCAAAGAGTAGTTTCTCTAGATACTGGCTTCTGGAAGAGCTAATGTGCCCAACAAGTCAGCTCCCAGATACTCAAATAAAAATACTACTTGAACATTATTTCTTCTAGACAATTACTTATTACCTAGATCTACTTTCTGCCATAGGGATATACTCGTTTTGTTGCTGTTTCTCTACGTGTGAATGTCTCTGTGTGTGCATGTATACATTCATGTATACCCATATAAGTGTGCAAGAAAGCCTGTGGGAGCCAGAGGTCAACACAGCTCTCTCTCTCTCTGTCTCTCTGTCTCTGTCTCTCTCTCTCTCTCTCTCTCTCTCTCTCTCTCTCTCTCTCTCTCCAGAGCTTTTCCTGGGATCCAGGTCTTATCAATTAATCTAGACAGGCTGTCCAGGAACCCCAGGAATTCTCCTGACTCCACATCTCTGCCAGTCCAGCATATAGATTGCAGGTCCTCTCTACCACTCCCAGCGTCTGTATGTGGGTTCAGGGAATGAAGTGTGGGTTCTTGTTCTTGCTTGGAAAATGCTTTCCCGAACTGTCTCCCTGGCCCTTGGACATTCATCGTTGTCGTCATCATCATCATCAAATTCCTTATCCTTTCCCACTTTTTCTCATAAATCCTTCAGAGGCCCCAGAATTTTCTGCAAGAAACATTTCTCAGGCAATGATCCTGGACATATTCCTGTGGCGAGAGAGGGGCTGTACAAACTCTATGAAGTTTAAACCTGGTGTTTTCATTATGGTGGTCCTGTAAAATGTTATTTTTACCCATTAGAACAATGGCAGTGCTTCTGCAAGAGTGGTTTACCATTGCATGGCCATCTTTATGGAGGATAGTTTTAGTTTCTCTAACGAGGGTTTGTTAGTTTACTTTCAGGGACAGAAAAAAGTACCGTTCTCTCAAGGACTCTTAGGGTTCACAAAGTCTTTGAATATTAGCTACATGGAGGGTGTCATCTGTTTGCCAACCAGGAAATGCTCAGCTTCATCAGTCTATATCTGCTAATTTGGAAGCAGATCTATCAGGTCCACTGATAAGGGCATCGTGCGTTATGAAAGAATTCTAGGAATTAGACCAGAAAGTGCCCATTAACTTTTGGATTTGATGAACTGCAGATTAAATTATAGTGTAAAATACCTGAATGTCAATGTTAAGCTATTTAGGTTTGTTTTGTGTTGGGGATTGAATCCAAGGTCTCACAAACGCTACACAACTATGATGTCACCTACTTTTCATTTGGAGACAGGTTTCTTTAAGTTGCCTAAGTTTGTCTAGAACTTGTGCTATGGGCCAGTCTGTCCTTGGACTTTAGATCCTATCTCAACCTCTCTAGTAAATGAGATTATAAAGCCTGTGGTCAGGCTGAGCTGTTTAGTTGGTTTTCTTCTTGTTGCTTAGCTCTCTTTGTCTTTCATTCAAGACACACTTGATTCTTTGTGTTCACACTGTCTGAGAGCAACCTTGGTGATGCTATGGACAAGGATACAGGGTTATCTAGGTGCTAAGAGCAATGTTAACCTCTGACCAGCATCATAGTGCATGCCCACATTGCTATAGAACTGGCGCCACTTTTTAATATTTCCAAACTAAAAAAATGCCACACCTACTAACCCCCCAACCCACCTTCATTGATCTTCTATGACATGTGAGTTGCCCAAATCGCAGTTTCTGGATGTAACTCATTGGCATATATGACATGTTTCCCACCATTGCTCCCTAAAATCTTTTGTCGAGCCAATCAGGAGGTACAATTTATTTGCAAGACTGCAATGCCTCAAGAGAACCCACAAAGGAAGTGTACCGCATGCGGAAACAAAATGCACCTCTCTTTCCTAGGACTGTGGAGCGGTGGGTTCCACACTCTGTCCTCTGTTTACCAACGATTCTCCAGGACTGTTTTTCTCAGCAAACCTCGTGGTGACAGGATAGGAGGAATAACACACACACAAACATTGTGAGGTTAAGAGATTAGTCCTTGCATCTAGAGCTCCATCAGACTCTCATTCTTCTACCTAGTCCAGGGTGCCCTAGAATACGTGTCCAAATTCCCTCCTTTAATGAATGATTTCTCTTTAGGCATTTCTACCTGTACTCAGACCATATGTATACCCCCGAGGATAAGAAGCTGTCATGGCTTCCCATCCAACTGTAGAACCTTATTTCTCTTAGACTGCGATCCTTGGTACTTTGTCCCATCCAATCAATTGCCCGGCCCTGTAAGATATGATTCTTTTTGTTTTGCTATTTTGTTACTGTTGTTACCAAGATAGTGACCATCCTGAGCATTCTGGCCTAAAGTAGAATTCACAGAGGAAGTAGACTTTTACTAAAATTTCTCTGCCCTGGCACACATTGCTATATGACCCAGGTGTTTCACACATGCCTGTTTGGAAAGACCATCTACTTCCAATAGAAAGATACTATCTGTACTGATTCTGAGCATTATCTGTGACAGAGCTCTCTTGTCCCAGATACAAGTTGTAGTCCAGAACAAAATTGCATGTTTCAATCTGGATATTATTTGTCTCTCACTCGTTTGCATGCAGGAACCTTTGTCCCCAGAGTTACAGTGTGAGAGGGAAGGGAATTGGAAGGGGTGAGGTTTAATGGGAGACAAGTAGCCTTTGGGGACAGCATCCTTAGGAAGGACTAATTCCCATACAGCTCAGTGGCATCAGTCACCATGAGAGGTGTTTATTAGAATGCACCCTGCATTGGGCTTCTTCCACAACTGTTCACAAGTCTCCCTATGCACCCCTGCTGTGTGACCGCGACCCCACAACCACCACCACAAACAGGGGGCCACCTGAGCTTGAGCTCTTTTGGCTTCCAAAATTGCCAGGCAAAATACATTTATTTAGATTATAATGGATGGGTTACAGATTCAAATACACAGTTTTAGAAAAACAGAAATGGCCAATTAATATTACTGAAAGTTTTTTTGACATCCTTAGCCATCAGGGAAATGCAGATTCGAACTGCTTTGAGATTGTATCTCATCCTAGTCAGAATGACTATCATGAAAACAAATGATAGCAGATGTTGGCTCAGTGTGACAGAAGAGGGACATTTATTTAGTTCTGACGGGAATTTTAACTGGTGTAGCCACTGTGGAAATCAGCATGGACGTTTCTTAGTAAACCAAAAATAGAACTAGCGTATGAGCCAGCTGTATTATTGCTTATTTTATTGCTGTGATGAAACAGTATGACCAAGACAATTTATAGAAGAGGTTTACAGTTCCAGAGGCTTAGGGTTCATGATGGGGGAGCAGGAGGCTGAAGCAGCGGCTGAGAGCTCACATCTCAAATCACAGACAGGATGCAGAAAGAGTGTGTTCAAAATGGTGCCAGTTTTTAAAACCTCAAAGCCTACCCCAATGGAGTAAGTCTTCCATCAGGTCCTCCCTCCTAGCCGTCCCCAAACAGACACCTACTGGGGACTAAGTACTCAAGTGCTCCAGACTTATGGGGTGGGGGTGGGGGCATCTCATTCAAATCATCATGTCGGCTAATACTGTTCCTGGCTGTACATCCAAAGAACTCTAAGTCCTGCCACATAGATACTGTAGATGTCCATCAGTAGGTCAGTGAATAAAGAAAACGAGGTGCATGTACACAATGGAATTTTAATGAGCCATAAATAAAAGTGAAATTTTAAAATTTGTGTGGAAATGGATAGGACTAGAAATTTTTATGTTACATGAAATAACAAAATAAGCCAGACTTAGAAAAATAGCATGCCTTTTTCTCATGTGTAAATGGGATTTAAAGGCTTGTTTGTTGTATGTGAGTGCAAGTGTGTGTGTGTGTGTGTGTGTGTGTGTGTGTGTGTGTGTGTGTGTGTATGGACATGAATGTGTGTTGGGGTTCCTGCATGTGTGTGTGTGTGTGTGTGTGTGTGTGTGTGTGTCTGCCAGTGTGGGCAGAAATCAGAAAAGAAACCGTGGGAGGTAAGAAGGCATGTTCTGGGAGGACTGGAGGAAAGAGGATCATAGAATACATGTGACATGAGAGCGGGGATATTGTGGCAGAAAGAAGGTGATCAGGAAGAAGGAGACAGGGTATAGGGCAGGGCAATGGAGGAGGAGGGCAACTCAAACCAAGTATTATGAAAACAGCACAAGCCCCTGATTTTATTTGCTAACTTAAAACAACAACACTATAGCTTGAATAGACACGTCTTCCCAAAATTCATACATCAAAAAGCTGGCCTCATCATGAATTTGGAGGGGGCACCCGCCCACATGGGGAGGGAGGTTGGAAATTGTACAACTATGTTTTAGTCTTTAAAATCCCAAATAAAAAAGTAAAAAAATTAAAAAGAAAACACCACATATCTCAGGTTCCCAGTTTCTAGTACTAGAAAGTGGGAATTTATGTCATGAATTCTTCTATTACCTCATGTGTGGGACAGTACACTTATAAAAGAGCTGCTGGCTCCTCCCACCAAGTGATGGCCCAATGATGGGCTACCATCCATGATATACACAACATGCTTCCAGCAGACGATGAATCTGCTGGCGCCTTAACTTTGGACTATATAGCTTCAAGAACTGTGAGCAATAGATTTGTCCTGTTAACCAGTAAACCGAGCATAAAAGCTGTTGATGGCGCAGCCCAAGTAGAGTGAGGAAAATATTTCTTCCCAAAGTAACAAAATATTTTAACATCATGGAAGTGATGCTATCACACTCCCATGATTTTCATCTCTGACTCAAAAATAAAATAAAGTACGATAAAATAAAGCCTAGGGAATTTCCTTAATAATAAATTCTTAAGAAACCTCACAGAGAAGCCAGGGGTTGAGACACGCAGTCCTAATATCTCAAGGATTTTGTCACAGAGGCCAGCTTTTAAGGTTCTGTCATAGGCTCCTTCTGCTTGCATGACTCCTTGGTTCAGCTATGGCATGATGACACTCTCAGTAGCCGAATAACAACTCCTCCACGATTACTTCATGACTTTGTGTTTTACAAAACACATGCACACGCCTTCTCTCACATCCCGGTGGCCGTCCTTTAGTGCTAGGACGTGGCAGCTGGCTCTGGCTCGGGTCCGCAGTGATACAGCTATGGAATGTAACCAAGTCAGCAAGATCACGCCACTGCCTTGTGATGGAGAGGGTGTGAGACACTGAAGCAAACTTGAAGCTGAGATCTGACTGTGGTCTGACTCTTTGCAGAAGAGGGTTTTTTTGTTTTGTTTTTATCTCTAAATAAGGGAACATCTTCCAAGGCCACGAATCTTGGGGGCGTGCTCTTCCATTCTTGAAGATTTGCAATGGCTGTTCCCATGTTTGTTTAATGCATATGTGTGTGTGTGTGTGTGTGTGTGTGTGTGTGTCCCTTTCTTCAGCCAAGCAACTCTCAGTGTGATTTAATTGTACATTTGTCTTGTTTTGAATGTACTGGAATTCATGTACATTAGCCTGAAAAACTAAGCAGAAAGTCATACAGAGAAAATGTGTTCATACAAGATGCTGTCCCACCCGAGAGGGCTCTTCAGTCAAGCACAGAGCAGACTGGAGTATAAGACGAGGTCTGCTCAGCTATAGTTTAGGTATGGGTGTAGAGTGACTCCCAAAGGCTCCTATGTTAAAAGCTTACACAGTGGGTGGTGCCCCTGGAAGATGGACCCTTTGAAAAGTAGGGCTGGCCAGAGATTTTGTGTCATCTGCTTCACAGCCTCAACAGTGATGGTGGAGCCCCAGTTCCCCACTCCCCTTCTTTTGCTTTCTGCCCACAAGGCAAGCAACTTAGCCACGCCCCATTCCCCTGCCTGATGAGAGCACAGGCCCAAAGCCACAAAGCCAACTGATTATGGACTAGAATCACTCAAACTCTGATACCTAACTAGCCTGTTGTTGTTTATAAGCTAATGACCTCAGGTACTATGTTATAGTACCTAACACAAAATACAGATACACTGCTAAAATAGGCTGCCGCCCCTGAAGCTTGCCCCCATCTCTCTTTTTCACAGTTACTTCAGACCATATAAACTTGGAGTCATGTTTTGCTGAGATATAGGGTTCGAGAGGGCCAAAGTAAATCTCACACTTCGATGAAAACTCTAGCCTACTGTTGCTCTGTGCCTGAAGCCCAAGGTCCTCCCTGTAGCTGCCTGCAGCCAGTGAACTGGGTTCCCCGGAAAGGCGGGCTGGGGCTGAAAGAGATCAGAAGGCAAGAAAAGAACAAGGCCAAGACAAACCTTTCTGTTCAAAGCCTCTGAAGTTTATTGAGAGTCGTGCTTTATAAAGAGGGTAGCCCCCCCACCCCCCATAATCCCTTCTTGGTGCCTGGAGCCAGCCCGTAGGCGATCTACAGGGTATGTCTCCGGACCATCTCGAGGACCTTTCAGCAGGAAGCGGAGTCTTGGAGAAGAGCAATTAGAGCCATCAAGGTCAGAAGGCTCTACCCTAGGTAACCTCCTTCTTAGTGGCAGCCAAGGTCAAGGTCCGGATCAGCCTGCTTGGAGGCTGAGGGAGGCTGCACTCCCAGTCTAATCTGAAACTAGCAATGTGGCTTGACCTGGCCTTCCTTGGAGGCTAGGAAACCACTCTGCTGACTGTTGGCTGTTGGCCGCTTTATAGTTCAGTAGGTACATTTATGAGCCCTTCCACAGGCCACTCAGAACTCTCTGCAGCGGATGGGTGTTTTAAAGCCAAGGAAAAGTTCACTGTGACAGGGAAGGAGTCTGTCATCAAAGCATGGCACATGCCTGGGTACCCGAGGTGACCAGTACTGAGGTTGGTCTAAGCTGTCTATTGACATCTTGGTACTTTCCCACATCCCTGTCTTACCGTTGACCCTGACTCCACTGTTGACCTAACCTGAGTCTTATAAACCTTTTGAGTTTATGAAGGAAAGGCAAATGAGCCTCTGATACTGGTCACTGCTTGGTTACATTCTATTGGGAATTTGGGATCCAAAACAAAATGAGGAAAGTGTGTTTGTGTGTAAGTAACTTAAGTCTCGAGCACACTCTGTACAAAACTGGATGGAGGGGGGGAGATTGCTGAAAGGGACCCGGAGGCTGGATTCAAGGGCCCAGGCGGAGTGTAACACAGACAGTTCTGGACACATCTTAAAATGAATTCAACATAACAACAGGGTATTAATTTGTTTAGAAACAAGCAATTGGGATAGGAATGGGAAGGAGAAGCTCAGAAAATGTGTCCTTAAACAGTCTAGAAAGTACAAAAGGCCTTTCTGGTTTCTGAAAGGTAATGATTTCATGGAAATAGTAAGGAAAAAACAGCCCAAACATCATTATTAAAGTTTATAGAATGTAATAGTTATAACAAAAATGCTGAAAAGTCCTATGAATGCAGAAAGACACCGTTTATTTCAATGAATCCAGCAGTTCAGCCTCACCTCTTCAGGCGCAGAGACAGGTGTTTGGGTATCTGGTTCAGACGGGATCCCGAGAAAGCTGCTAAGAGATCTGCAATGGAATTTGAAGTTCCACAGAAGACTGCTCACTGCACTGGCAGGCATCTTCTTGCTTCACTCATAACGCCCATTCGACATATAGGAAGACCAGAAGGCTGTCAACCGCCAGCCTCTAAAAGCAGAAGGGCTGGAGAGATGGCTCAGCCGCTAAAGGCTAAGGCCCTGAGCTAGCAGATTCAGAGTCAGCGGGAGAAGTAGAGAAACAAATTGTCTAACTTTATTAGCAATTACCTTTTGTCTTACAAGGTTTTCTTCTCCTATAATCTGGGTGTTGTCTTTAAGTTACTGTTGGGAATATATCACCCAGGCTAAAACATTCGTCACACAGAGGAGCTGGGGAGAAGATTCAGCGGGTGAGGTACTTGCCAGGTAAGCTTGAGGAGCAGAGATCAAATCCCTAGCACCCATGTAAATGATGCAGGGAGGCAGCCTGCCTGGGATCCCAGAGCACAGAAGGCAGAAAGAAGGGATCTTCTGAGCAAAGTGGTCAGCTAGACTCCCAGAGCCCACAGAGTTCCACTGAGGAAGTCTGTCTCAGCATGTAGAAGAGACAGCAACCAAAAAAGACATTGGCATTAACCTTAAAGATACGTGCATGGGCACATGCGTGCACAAGGCAGGAAAAGAAGTGTGTGGGTAGGGTGGGGTGGGATGGGTAAAAATTAACTGTCATTAAACCTTTTTGGTCAGCTGAAAAATAAGGTAGTGTATTACAATAAGTGACTCCAGTTACCAAGACTTGGGACAATGAGTCAACAGATCCTTTTCCAAATCTGGGACAGGGAAGGGTGGAATGGTCCTGAGAACCCTGGACGCTGAGTAACCGAGAAGTAGGGAAGAGCATCTGCCAGTTGTCCTGGCTCAGCATATGATGTCCTTTGTCCAGTCCAAGAGAGTTAGAGCTTTCTTTAGACCCATGTGTCATGGGTAGGCGGGACATGCCTGACACAACCCCTGCCTAGTGCCACTGAGAAGACACCCAGGGGCCCTGGGAGACATCATGATGAGCAAGTAAGTGGTGGAGAGAGGAAGAGAAAGAGAAGCAGTACAGTGTGTGCCCAATGAACAGAGGTGGAATGAGAGACTCAAGAGTAGTGAGGGACAGCCTAATGTGAGTGGCCCTTGATGCCACCTGAGGCTAAGGTGAGGCCCTAGCCTGTGCTGTCACCAAGAGCCACGGCTGGGTCTGTGTCCCTGCAGCAGTGGGGGTCTGTATAATGGCAGTGATCAATGTTACCATCAAAGGTCATGGGATGCCCCTGGTTCGGGTTGCCCCTGGGACCACTTTAACGTCCAAAGGCTGTGTAGAACTGGCTTTTCCCTTGCCAGCTGCAGCCCACAGGAGAGCTGGCCCTGCCCCCCACCTGTGCATTGTGGGAGAGCTGGCTGAGAAGACACGAGCTATATCCCCAACCCTTTTTTGCTGCCAATGGTGTGTGACAGAGCTGGTTCAACCCCTTGCCAGCTGCAGCATTTGGGAAAGCTGGCTTTGGTAGTATGGGTATGGGAGAGCTGTCAAGCTGATCAACTTAGCTACTACTAGATCCAGGGCTTTGAGTTGGGCCATCCCAATATCTACCCCATCTATGAACTGCTGGAGCTCATGAAGAGGGGGCTGGCTGGTCCTGTAGATCCAAAGCTGCAGGATCTCCATGACACAGGGTTCCAGGATATCCAAAAGGAGCTCTGGTAAGAATCCAGTATTAATAGTGTAGCAAAAGCCAGTGGCTTCACACCAAATCAATGACTCAATACAATCTGCAAGAAAAAGCTGTTTGGGCAAAGGGCTTGTACTGTCTGATACCCTGCAGCTTCCACAGCAAGATTTGTTTGTCGGTTTGTTTGTTTTCTTTTGGGGGAGATTGCAGAGGGAGGATGGGGAGATGAGTGGGATTGGGGTGCATGATGTGAAATTCACAAAAATAAATAAAAGGTTAAAAAAAACTTTCATCAGATTCAATCTGGTATGTTGGCTGTGACTTGGTCCTTTTGCTATTCATGCAGGGAACCTGCAGGTGTCCAGTCAGGGAAGTGAACAGAGGTGAGGTGAGAATAAAAACTTCATCAACCTTGATCAGACTTGGGGAGTCTGATGCCCGGCCGTTCATTGTCAGCATATTTAAAACACAGTGCAATTTGGGAAAAAGTTTCCAGACAACTATCATTCTCATTCCAGGTGCACCCTAAAGCTTAAGGCTTGACTACCTGGAAACTCTTTGGCAAAGTACATGTGACCACAAGGGTGGGGTCTATAGCTACAGGACCTAGAATCTAGTGTGCTCTCTGACTGAAATAGCATAATGGCCATAGAGCCATACAGTGCATGTGACATCATGTGACATCCTCCCTGAGGATGGGTTTTATTACTTGGGAGCTAGAGAGGAAGCGTCTGGGATAACCATTCTGGGCCTGGGAGATGGTTCAGCAGTAAAGAGCCCTGACTGCTTTCACAGAGGACTCAGGTTCTATTCCCAGCATCCCCATAACAGCATACAATATTTGTAACTCCAGTTCCAGGGCAATCTGATGTCTTCCAACCTCCACAGGCACCAGCTGTATCCATGGTACATGAGCATACATGTGGGCAAAACCTCATACCATAAAATTTTAAATTAAAAAAATAAATAAATCTGGCACCAGAGTTCTACATTTGTTTCCTTTGGTCGACTTTCGCGGATACACTGGCATCACCAAAGCCCACGGTTGGTGTTAAGGTTTTGTATGTTCCATGGATTTTGGAGAATGTATAAGGACATAGATCACTTTCTATGATACCCTAGGGAACAAAGCAATATCCTTAAAATTCTTTTACTCCATTCTTCCCTTCCTCTAGCTGCTGGTGACTGTTAACCTTACTGTTTCCACAGTTTTGCCCTTTCTAGATTGTTGTCCCATTACAACTGAATGTCTGCTTGTTTCCAGACTGTTGTCCAAATACAATTGTACTTCTCATTTCTTCAGATTATCTTCTATTTAGTTATATGAATTTAAGCTCCTCCCATGCATGCCTTTGCAATCTCATGACTCAAAGGCTGAGGTAGGAGGACTTTTGTTCAAAACTAACCTGGGCTACATAGCAAGTTCTACACCAACCCAGGCTACATAAAAAGACTTGTCTCAAAAACTTCCACTATATCTTTCATAGATTAATAATTCATTTCTTTAATACTAAATAGTATCCCATTGTTAGATGTTCTGCCAGCTCAGTGATGCCAGAAACATGAATTTCCATCACTTCTGAAATCCACACAAAGTTAACACCACAGACCTACTTGAAGATTCCAGTCCTGGTTCTAGCAGTTTTCAAAAGCCAGTGATGTCCAAAGTGGAGGTTTCTGTTTATTCTCTAATTCCTTGTTTGGGAAATCGTTGTGCCAATGACATTCATAAGACTACCTCAATGCATTTTGTTTTCTAGCACCCTGTGGTTAAGATATATTATGGTTTCATTCTGCTTATTTGAAAAATACAACCAAAAGAAACTTAAAAGGAGATAGGGCTTATTGTAACTTACAAGCTACAGTCTATCTTTGAGGAATATCAGAGCAAGAACTCAAGCAGAAGCTTGAAGGAAAGCCTGCTTATTATTCCACACAATATTATCTTTGCCCAAAAACTCCTTTGTAGTCAGAAAGGTATAACAGGAACCATGGAAGATGCTGCCTGCTAGGTGACTCATAGGCAAGTTTATTCTCAGCTAGCTTTCTTATACAGCCTAAGACAACCTGCCCAGGGAATGGTACTGCCCACAGTAGGCTAGACACTCCTACATACATTAACAATCTAGACAATCCACCCTAGGCCAAACTGATCTAGACAATCTTTCTCTCTCTCTCTCTCTCTCTCTCTCTCTCTCTCTCTCTCTCTCTCTTGCACAAAGCAAAAAGTTCCTAGCCCAAAACATCCAAGAAATCCAGGACACAATGAGAAGACCAAACCTAAGGATAATAGGTATAAGAGAGCGTGAAGATTCCCAACTTAAATGGCCAGTAAATATCTTCAACAAAATTATAGAAGAAAACTTCCCTAACCTAAAGAAAGAGATGCCCATGAATATACAAAAAGCCTACAGAACTCCAAATAGACTGGACCAGAAAAGAAATTCCTCCCATCACATAATAATCAAAACACCAAATGCATTAAACAACAACAACAACAACAACAACAACAAAAGAATTTTAAAAGCAGTAAGGGGAAAAGGTCAAGTAAACGTATAAAGGCAGACCTATCAGAATTACACCAGACTTCTTACCAGAGACTATGAAAGCTAGAAGATCCTGGGCAGATATCATACAGACCCTAAGAGAACACAAATGCCAGCCCAGAAGACTATACCCAGCAAAACTCTCAATTACCATAGATAGAGAAAACAAGATATTCCATGACAAAACCAAGTTTACACAATATCTTTCCACAAACCTAGCCCTACAAAGGATAATCGATGGAAAATACCAACAGAAGGAGTGAAACTACACCCTAGAAAAATCAAGAAAGTAATCTTTCAACAAACCCAAACAAACATAATTCCACCTCTAACAACAAAAATAAGAGGAAGTAACAATCACTTTTCCTTAATATCTCTTAATATGAAAATTAACATTAACCAACATATCCTAATCAATTGAATTTCAAAACTAGGAGGAATTAGAAATTTGTTGGCTGTCTTCCCATGGTTTATTAAAACAAACTATTCAACATAATATTCACCCCTGATATTCTTCAATCAGGTTGTCTCAAGGTTGAAATGTTCTCTGTTCCCTCTGAGCCCTCCCTCTATGCACACCAACGCAAATACTTTGGATCTTCTCTGCCAGTCTTTCAGTACAACGTTTCCATCCTTCATTGCAGCATTGATGGTGCTGTTTGAAATGACCATGCTTGAAAACAAAACCTTCAGTAAGCTATTCTGCCTGCCCTGGAGCTGACAGGTACTCTGGGTTGCCACCATGCATTCATGATGTACCATCTCCTGTGAACTGAAAGTCATCTCTTTCGGCTGCTCTGGCAGGGCCACCTGCTGTCTGTGCCCCATTTTCTAACAGCTAGCTCTATGACCTTCAGCAGCTAAATCCAAATGACTAGAGGCTTGGCAGCATCCAAGCCAAGGTCTCCGCCTCAGTGGAATTTGTTACCACGCTGGTGAAACAAGGATCTCAGGTTTTTTTCTAACATGAATTTATACAATCTAATTTTTAGAAACTTCGAAAAGAAAGAGCAATAAATGACCAATGGTACTGAATTTTAATACATAAAACTACAGTAGCTAAGACAATCTGGCCATTGTATAAAAGTAAGAAAATAGATTACACTATAATAAAGTAGACTAGACTAGACTAGACCAGAACAAGTAAGCTCAGAGATAGATTTATAGACATGTGGGTAACTGACTTCTGGCCAAAACAATTCTGTGGCCCAAATATTTATTTTCAACACTGTATGCTAGAGTAGTTAAATGCTGATATACAAAACTATGAACTCTGACCTATATTTTGCATAATACCAAAATTGACTCAAATGAATTATAGACATAAAGTTGAGATCACCTGTAGGCACCAGAAGCCTACAAAAGAATGCAAGAGAATTCTTTATGACCTTGTGTAAAAACAGCAGTGTCCTAGATATGACACCAAACATACTGGTCACAAAAGAAAAAAAATAATAACTTGAGCATCAACAAAACTAATCTTCTGTTCCTTTAAGTAGCCAATAGAAAGAAAATTTACAGAGCAAAAGAAAATATTTGAAATCATACCATGTGTCTTATCTCTGATAACAGACATGAATCAGGAATATAGCAACTGGCAACAGTTCTGGAGTTCAAAAGAAAAATATGCAAATTAACCTCAAGAATGCACAGAGATGTAAATACACAACACAGTCTACATCTAGCGAGAAGGTCATTATGATGGTCAGTGAGAAGAAGGAGCATGCGAACCCTCAGCCTCCAGGACCACAATCCAGAGCAGCTCCAGCGGAAGGACCAACACAAGCAGCTTGGTCTCCGGGAGAGTATCCACTCAGCCTGGTCCTTGGCATCTCAAAGGAATTAGATGAGAAAAGACATTCAATATCTTTTGTGTCTAGGGTAGTGAGAATTAAAGATATACTTATTAGAATAGCCAAAAAGTTATTAAAACAAAATGAATAATGATGGACAACTGACACTCATAGTACTGGTGGGAATGTAAGGCGGTCCAACCACTTCATGAATAAGATTGGCAATTTCTGAAAAAGTTGAACTTTTATTAAGAAATACTAATACACTCAAATTCTTAACACAGGAGCCAGTGAGCAGCTACAAGGTAACCCTTATTTCCATCAGTGAATAAAAGATTAAACGATGGGGCTGGAGAGATGGCTCAGCAGTTAAGAGAACTAGCTGCTATTTCAGGGGGCCCTGGGTTCAATTTCTAGGTGCACACAACAGCTCACAGATGGCTGTAATTCCAGTTTCAAAGGCTATTCGGATGTCCTCTTGTGGCCTAGCTATGTGCTGCATGCACACAGTGCACAGACATACATGGAAGCAATACACCAGAACACATAAAACACTAAATGAATCTTTAAAAAAAAAAGGTTAAATTAAATTTGCACATCCATTGAAATATTATTTAGTATTCAGTAGAAAAGAAGCCTTGGCCTGCCTAATACTGTATAACAGAACCTTGAGGACTTTGCTAAGGGAAATCACGCACACACACACACACACACACACACACACAAAGTCTCATTTATGTGAGTTTTCTAAATAGGCTGATATGGGAACAGAAATTGGTAGAATGTTGGCTACCAATGGTTAGAAAGAGGATGACGAGGTGAACTGTTTTGCAGGTATTGGATTTTAAGCTAGCAATGTGCAAAGGGTTTGAAGATCTGTTTCACAGCAATGTTAACACACATGAATAGAGATAAATGCTAATGTAAGGTGGCTAAAATGGTAGCTTTTGTGAGAGAACAAAGCATTAAGATACCACAGGATAAAGCCATTCCATTCATATGAACTTATTCACATGAAACATGTCCACATAACACTTGAATAAGAGATTCGTATATGTAGTAGCGAAGTACTCAAAATAATCCAGATATCTAGATGGACGAGCTTGAACCTGTGATATATAACGTCTGTTTCTTTCTTCTCCATTCTGGTCATTTGGCTTTCCTTGTGCCGGTATCCCACTGCCTTGGTTATATGGGTATTTGAAGGAGAAACGTCCCTCATAGACTTGCGTATCTGAACACTTAGTTCAGAGTTGTGGGTGCTGTTTGGTGGCGGTCCTGGAAGTTTAGGAGGTGGAGCCTCGCTGGAGGAAGTTCGTCACTGGAGGCGGGCTTTGAGGGGCTCTAGCCTTTGTCCTACTTCCGGTACTCACTCTCTGTGTGTGAATCAAAAGTCATCGGCCAGCTCTTGTTCCTTCCTCGGAGCTTTCCTGGACTGTTGCCTCGACTTACCCACAAGGGTGCACACTCATTCCTCTGAAACCATAAGCTGAAACAGACCCTGTATGAGACCCCCCCCCCCCCGTAAGCACACACATCTGAATCCTTAGTTACTGGTTGGTGGTGCTATTTGGGGATGTTATGGACCCTTTAAGAGGTGGTGCCACACAGATGAAAGTATGTCATGGGGGCAGGCTTCAAGTCACAGCCTCAACACACATCCACTCTCCACTCGCTTCTCTGCTCTTGGCTTTTGTGCCTTTATCTTGAAGAGGGAAAGAATCTTAAATGTTTACATTAAAAGTACATTGATCTTCCTAGAGCATCCTTCCCCCATCGGCCTACTGAGGATCTGTCTGATTCCTAGACCTTTGTTATAATATACATGAACCTGCTACTGCGGTTGCAGCTTCAAAGCCACGATCCCTGGATGCAGTATCTTTGAAGATAAAGATAAACTTTATCCAAATCCATCTCAGAGGCTATTGTCACTAAGGAACACCACGAGCCTATGAGATTGACGTATGTTTATCACAAGCTTGCACAGGCTTGCTTTGACAGTCAGGGCAAGCCTCAAGTCCCTGCTCCTTGTCCTTCTCTCCTGTTCTTAGAGTCTTGCTATGTAGTCCAGACTTGCTTTGAACTCCTACCCCTCCTTTCTCGGCCTCTCAAGTGCTGGAATCAAATGTCTGCCTCGATGACCAGCTTCGTGATGGCTCTGGGCTCTCAGCACCATTGGGCTGTAAAGGGAATAGTGAGCTGAGGCCTGGACAGGTGCAGACACTCTCAATTACGTTTTTGACTGTCGTTTGTAAGGCTGCAATATCATTATCATTGTCCCTTGATTGGTAGAGACCACAGAATAAAACAATGTGTTGTGGTATCAGGGAAGCCATCCAGAGAGGGGACAAGAAGGAAGCAGTAAACACAGAAAATTAGCCCCTGTGAAGCAAGCTTCCACCCTCCACCTCAACTATTTTGGACTGTAAGCCAAGCCAAGAGGCATCTGTGTAGAAATGGGGGAGTTTGATGTTGGCTGAAGGTCACCAAAAATAGAAACTCAACAATGCTCCTGTGTGAGAATTAATGGTGGCGTCCAAAATATTTTAGAAGAGGATTGTTATCAGAGTCAGTGTTCTTTAACACACCCTCTTCAACTCATAAAACCTCAGGTCCTAAGGTCCTGCCCAGCTTCAGCAATAGCATGGATATAATCAACTCTCACTTTGGGAGCGTCTCCACCCAGTCCATCCTTGGCTTCTCCACAGCAGAGCTGCAGTAATCATCACGGGCCCCTCCTCACTCTTGACCCACAGTATGGCTGGACAGCTCTAACTACGGAAGAGACACACGGAGCCCTCAGTGGATGGCTCTGTACTTTCTGCCATTTCGCATGGTTTCCTCAGCTCTTCCCAGGCACCATTGTAGAACCAAAGCTTGCCTAAGCATCAGGATGCCTCTACTCTGGCCAGGAGGTTTTCAGGGGCTCCCTGTCTTGCTGCACAGCTACTACCCCATCAGAGTTTCCGTTTCCTCAATTCAAAAGTTAGCCTAAGACAGCTGTACAGTGCTTTGTAGGTGTGCATTGCAAGTTCTGTGATGGACATTCTGTGCCCTCAGAATGGCTGGCTGGCTGCTCCAATAGGCTGGGTTTATATCCTGGGCTTCTGATTCCCTCAACAGGATTCATGTCAAGTCTCCTTCCTTCAGGATCTTAGGTAAACCATTCTAGTTTGTCTGCTTTCTTCATCCCACACAGTCTTTCAAGCAAGAAGCAGGAAACTAGAACATATAACTTTTTAAGAAGAATAACTTTGATATCTACACACTTTTCATTATGATCACTGTGCTTCACCGTACAGACAGACACACATATTTAAGAATACTTTAAACGTAGAGATGGATTGACCGAAGTCTCTGTCACAGATGTTCACAATGTCCAATCCCACCTCTCAGCTAGGACCGCCCATGGAGGAAAGCCATCATGTGTATGCCAAGTGCTGCCCACATCAGTGTGCTGGGAACCCGGGAAAGAGGTGTAGTGGATTTGCTACCAATGAAGCATGCCATTCTGCCATGACAGATGCTTTCCAGTCCACAACCAGTTGTACAGAGGGCAGCTGGGACGTGCTCTGCAGCTGTGTTGCTTCTAAGAAACAGTGGGCTTAAGAAGTAAGTGGCCAGTGTAAGCTGAGAGGGGAAGAGAAGACACCGCTGCTTCAATCGTCTTCATCGGTCTGGCCCAGAGGTGACTCCAAGAGCCTTCTGGGTGCTGATCTCCCCTCTAAATGCTGATGATGCAAGAGAAAAAAAAAGCCAAACAAAAGTCCCTCCTCTGATTGGTCAAATCATAGTGGGGAGAGGTAGGAATTAAACACGACAAGTAAAATGTATACTACAACGGATGGGATGGCAGAGACTTCCCCAATTTAATTTAAGTTGTCAAGGTAGATCAGACCAGGAAAGTGGAAATCTCCAAAAGGAATCTTCAGGAAATCTCCAAGAAAAGAAGGGGATTGGGGGAATACATAGGGACAAAGTATTCTAGGTAGAAGAAAATGCAGAGACCCTGAAATAGTCCTTTGGGGATGAACGAGGAGACCGAAATGGCATGTGTCCTTACCCCCTGAGCCAGCTCGTTCACCCCTGAATTATATTTTAACCAGAGCACTTTGTCTTTAGGGCCCAGCATTGCCTGAAGTGGACAGGGACAGGAAGCCGAGCAGCATAAGCAAGTGCTGAGGCAAGATGGCGGACGGGATCACAACTGCTCAGACCAGAGTCAGACCTGGTTAGAGGTGAGCTGAGGAAGCGGGGAGAAGAGGGTGAGGGGCAGCTTGCTGGGAGACGGGTTTTCTCTCTTCCATTCCAGTGAGAATTTCAGATGGGACATTTTCTTCTGAATAGCCTTCTCTACTTTATAGCATGATCACTGATGAAGAGAACCGGACACCCAGCATTTGCCCTGGTGACTTCAATGTGTCATGTTCAGGATAGAGCTGATAAACGCTGCCTGCATACCGAGATCACCAGAGATACTTGTAACACACCGATGCCCAGTGTTGTGTCAGGGATTCGATTTCACCCAGGGTCAGGCTGTGATTATGAATTTTAGATCCCTCTCACCAATGGGTCTATTATTCTCTAGAACTAAAAATAAATTGCTAACTAAAAATAACCCCCCTAACCTGTTTAGTACCCCCCAAATACAGTGATTTTCTATTGAGACTTGGAGCAGTGAAAACACATGAAGCTGTCAGTGGAACTGCTGGGCGGGAGCATTCTGAGCAAGGGCGATAACCACTTGAAAGAGGTGATAGTCGGAGAAGTACTGTTGTTACGAATGCACCAGCAGCCTCTGTAGCCGTCTATAGTTGTAGGTGGGGATCATGCCCAAGTGTTATGTGCTACGCTAATAGTGTGCCCCTCGGTTCATTTATTGGAATCCTGACACCTGATGGGAAAGTATTGGAAAACCATCCACTCCTCTCCTCCCCACTCCTGCCATGTGGGGACTTGTGCTAGCCACCTGCGATTCATAAGAAGGTCTGTGGCTAGAAGTCCCGGCCTCCAGAGCTGTGAGAGGTCTGCCCAGCCAATGGTCGTTTGCTATAGCAGCTTGAGCTGGCAGGTACCCAATGCCGTATTCACTCACTGCCTTCCCACAGGCCAGGGCATGTGGAACATCAGTGGAAGGAAGCATCAGCCAGAACTGCCAAGAGATCACTGAAGGGAGAGTGCAGAGCCACACAAGTGACACTGGCATCCCCAGGTAGATGTGAGCTTGTGCATGGCATACTGTGATTGAAGCTAGGTTCCTCCACACCTCAGCCTCTTCTCAAAGATTGCTCGTGAGTCTGACGCCAGTTTCACTGCCCTTCAGACACTGAACAGAGCAGGGTGTTGAGGCTGATAAAGAAAAACATGTTCACCTTTAACATTGGCTTCATTTGGTGCCTGTCTCGGTTTAGGGCGATGCTGTGATGAAACACCATGACCAAAAGGAGCTTTGGGGAAGAAACGGGTTTATTCAGCTTACACTTGCCCATCACTGTTCATCACCGAAGGAAGTCAGGACAGGAACTCAAGTAGGGCAGGAACCTGGAGACAGGAGCTGATGCAGAGGCCATGGAGGTTATTGGCTTGCTCCCCATGGCTTGCTCAGCCTGCTTTCTTCCTTATAGAACCCAGGCCCAGGGATGACACCATTCACAATGGGCTGGATCTCTGCACCTCAATTACTAAGACAATGCTCTACAGGCTTGTGCTCAGACCTACAGTATGCAGGCATTTTCTCAACTGAGACTCCCTCCTCTCCGAAGACTCTAGCTTGTTCTCAAGTTGACGTAAAACCAGCTGGCACAGTGGCCAAAGAGATAGGAAATGTTATGCTAACAAAAAGTCAGATTTGACCTTCAGATTATTGAAAATCGTTTAGGAAAAAAACTGAACTCTGTAATATTTTCTTACACCTTCCATAGAGGAGTGGCTGCAGTAACCATTTTCACTCATATGTCCTTGGGACAAAGCACGTCATTGTAAGGGTCTGAAAATCACTGAAGGGAAGACCCCAGACTCACATAGTACATAAAAGCAAAGAGTATTGATTCTGCAGAAACAAGGATGCTAGGGTCACCCTCGTTGCAGAATGGCCTAGTTTCTGAATGGAGACAAAATGGCATAAAGGACCCTTCAGTCACATCTAGGGCTGTTTGTGCTTCATGCTTGCCCACAGCACAGCTGTCTTTTAGTCTTAGATGTACTCTATTATACCTAGTTTCTGTCCTTGATTTCTGGTGTTTCACCCAATGGGAACATTAATGGAGATGGGGACTAAGCAGATTCTCTTTCTTAGTTAGAGCTACGACATGGTTTTTTTCCAAAGAACCTCCCCCACCCCACACTGTATTTCTGTTTTCCCTTTCTGCTGCTGACAAAACTGCCTGCCAGGAAGTTGTCTGTCTTTTGCATGCCTCATGGCAGTGCAGCTAGAAATAGAAATTAGAATGACTTTAAATCTCACACGGTGATATGTTTTCCTCCAACTACATATGGTGCCAGCAGGCAGAGCAGAGGGATGGGGAGTTGTTAAAAATAACAGGAATATGAGATCACTCTCCAATGTATCTTCACTTGAATCTCTCCTCATCTCTTAAATGGATTATTTGAATTAAATCATGCTGTTATAAGACTTTCCCCATCCCCCACCCCAACCCTCAACCAGGCATGTAGCAGAGATCGATTTTCAAATCAAGACTTAAATTCAGGACAATAGGCAGAGCTTAGAATTGTTCAGCGCGACTCAGAAAAATTGCTGATGTCAGTTCTGTGAACTTGCGCTTGGGTTAATATGATATGCAATGATGAAACTCACGCAGTCGGTGGTGTGGGTGTGTCACATAGCTAATGTGTGTTGAAGAGTTTGTGTCTACAGCTACGCATATGAAGGCATTCACTTCTAAGCCCCGGGGGATGGATATGGTATTAATGGTGCTGCTTTCAATGGAAAATAATCTCAAAATAACTTTTTCTTTTGGAGGTAGTAGGAAGAGAAAGCTTCATCTTATAATTTAGCGAATATGTGAGTACCTGTTATAAAAGAGGGCCAGCACTAGAAACTTAAAACACAGTCAATGGAACATGATTACTGCCCCGAATAACTGTTATCTGAGCTGTTTTAAACTCAGGAGTTAGGGTGACTGACACAGCAGTCCCACCCAACTTGGCCAGAGTCAGGGGCCTCTGGGTTCTTGTCTCTCAGATTCAAAGGACAGATCCGTGGACTGGTGAGTTTGGAAAGGAAGTTCCCGGTTCTTAGAACTTTCAAGAAAGAAATCAGAGCTCCTAGAGAGTAGGAACAAGTCATGGGAGATGGGGTGGCACTAAACAAGGAAACTGGGCCTTTTTATGGACATTTAGTGGAAACTCGGTGACACATAGGGAAGGCTATGAGCTGGGCAACTCAGTGATACAGCCATGGGATGTCCAGGTACCTCCTCTCAGCTCTGGCCTTATGCTTGCATATTGCTTCCAGGAGAAATCGAGATAAGGAGAAACCAGAAACCTCCAGCCTGGCTTCCAGCCAGGGCACAACCAAAGACATTTTGGTTGAAATATTTCTGGCATCCTTAGCCTTTGTCAAGGACAGAACTTCCAACGAGCCTCGGGACATTTCTGGCTTTTAGCCTTGTAAAGACTGTTTACTTTCCGGGCTCCTTACCCTGAAACTGCCCAGACAGTTTCTGTCACCTGTTTCCATCAATAATTATTTGTTTGGAACTTCCTGTACATTTTAGAATGGTCGGTACCCGATAGATACTAAAGGAATCGTGTCCCCGACTTAAAGCAATAGGAAAAAAGGATACTTGCACCGTTAACCAAAGTTTAAGAAACTTGTATTGGAAGCTGGTAGAACCATGGGATGTGGGTAACACCCTCTTGACTTAGGAATTACATGGTTCCTCAGACCACAGCCAAGTTCTCAGCTTCAGTGAACAAAACAGAGCGCCCGAGTCATGGCGCTACTGTTGAGTGGGGGAGGGGAGAGGGAATGGGGATAACATCTGAAATGTAAATAAAGAATATTTCTAATAAAAAAATTGCAAGAGAGGAGAGAGAGAGGAGGAGGAGGAGGGAGAGGAGGAGGAGGGAGAGGAGGAGGAGGGAGAGGAGGAGGATCTACTGCTAGCAGAAGCTTTCAAATCCCAGTTGTAGTCTTAGTTTCTCTCTGAAGGTAACGACAAACAATATGGCCACGGCTGTTCCCCAATCTAGATGGTCACAGTCACTGAATGTGAGTCTTGAGGTATTATATGTTTTGGTGTCACTCGGAAAGATTATTAAAAAGGCACACACACACACAATGTCTGAACCCGAGGCCCACAGTCAATGCTCCCCTGTGTACCTTCATGTGCCAGGTTCTTCCCTGCATATAGTTCATTGAGCTCTATCTCAGAGGAGGTGCCCGGGCATCGTACGGACCTTGTAAATCAAGTGAACGTGCTTTAGAAAACTGCACAGTCTGTCTGGAAACAATCCTTGCAAGCTCTGGCCTTGGGGAGGGATCCATTAGTGAAGGCCAAATGGTGTTCTGCTTATGTCATGTCTGTTAGCTACCCTTGACCGTATCTAAGTCTTAACTACATCTAAGTGTGGTTGATTTGTCCCTCCTCCATCCCCACTTTCCATTCCCTCAGTACCCCACCCCACTCGCCCTCCTGCTCTCTCCCTTCTCTACTAAGTCGAAAACTCTTGAAAGACAAAAAAAAAAAAAATTACAGCCTGAAACCTAGAGTCACTCACCACTCACTGTTCAGTCCGCCAATATTCTATTTAGTCACCTGCTAAGGTTGAGGGTGACTGACTGTGGGTGCCCCATAGAGGTCCCCACCTCCAACACCATCAGCTTTCTAGTGGAAAATTCCTGGGCACGGAAGGGTCAGCTTCCAGACAAGAAATCACCCAGATACGCTTCCCTGGGCACAAAGACCTTGGTGTTCAGCCAACCACTGCCCTTAGAAGTGCGGGCTTTTATGTTCCTGTCTGTCACGTTTGCATCTGAAGCAGCTCTTTACTGCAATGTTGATTTTTTTTTCCTCCAAGGCAAGTCCCCCACCCTCCCATCTTTGGAGGAATGTGTTAATAATTTGCCCTGGGGAGATGAAAGTCTCTTTGATACAAGCAGAATAAACACATGGCACATTGCTCAAAGGTCTCTCGTCTCTACCTCGGGAGCACTTTGGGGGGGCTGAAACAAAACTGAGTAAAAACGGTCTCATTTCTGAATTACTCTCCGTCAGCATCCCTCATTTGCTCCTGTGCCTCCTCCCTGACTTGTGCCTCTGGGCAGTGCCCATCGTAACTGCAGGAAGCTGTAGCCCGTAAGGGCCATCGCCAATACTTGTGGTAAATACCTTAAACCTACATCAGACGTGAATGGCCCCTGCCGTGTGAATGGGATTGTACTGGGTAGGATGAGGATCATCTAGATACCGAGTTGAAACAGGCTTCCTGATACAATAATACATCAGGGTGGAAAGGAACCATTTAGTTCGACATTTCATTTCATGGATAAAGATGCTGTGCAGAAGGTTTGTATAACTTCCTGGCTATACATCTTCGAAATCCTGGCCTAGTCTCTCCCTAAGTTACTATATTCCCTATATCCCAAAGACCAGAGAAATCAATGAAGGTCCCTTATAACATTGCCCCTCTCTCTCTCTCTCTCTCTCTCTCTCTCTCGAAATTTTTTAAATTAGATATATTCTTTATTTACATTTCAGATGTTATCCTCTTTCCTGGTTTCCCCTCCTAAAACCCCCTATCCCCTCTCCACTCCCCCTGCTCACCAACCCACCCACTCCTGCTTCCTGGCCCTGGCATTCCCCTACACTGGGGCAGACAGCCTTCACAGGACCAAGGGCCTCTCCTCCCATTGAGACAGACAAGTTAATCTCTTTTTCTGTCCCTACTACTACTGTGAAATACACTTCTTCCCACCCAATGGTGAGTAGCATTCCTAGGGCCCTGGGGCTCTTTAGGGATACAAGCAGTGGCTTGGACTGCTCGGTCTACCCTGCAGGATATTCTCACACCAATATGAAAAGCCTCCATCCTATACCCAAAGACCCTGCTAGCCTGCAGGCATCCAGCAGACAGCCAATGGATGCGCTGCCTTGTTCAGTCCGCTCACAATTCACTGTTCACCTGCATACCCCAAAGGCAGGCTGGAAACACATGAGCACAGGTGACAGCCCGGAAACACACGAGCACAGGTGACAGCCCCATATCTCGCTCCCTTTGCACTTGAGCCTCTTCCAAGTTCCGTTTTGACAGCCACTTGCCAGTAAAGTTGATTAATTCAAAAGACTTCCTCTTGGACCGTCCATAGACTGGCAGCAAAGTTCAGGGTCCAGGATGTGTTCTCTACCTCACTTAACCTTGCAGTGAGACTCCAGCTCACTCTCCTTTACCTTTCTATACAGGAATAAAGTGAACATGAGCCATTCAAAGATCCAGTTTCAGCCCGGTAAGGCAAAGGTCACTGTATCATTTATTTTCCAAAACTTGAAATATGACAGTAGTGTTCTTTCCCTCCAAATGGTGTGGCTTTGATGTTCATTATCTTAGAATTCATAATACATTTCCTTCTTTATCATCAAAGCCCTGAAACTTGTCTTGGTCTAGACACCTCCAGAGACTGAGTTCACTCCTTCAGTTTGTCTGTCAGGGTTCTCCTCCAAAGCAATTTGTCTGAGTCTCTGGAAGCCCAATCCCTCAGAGACGTGTCTCCCTCCTCCCTTATCTTCTCTCCTCCTCATGCCCCTGCCTCCACTCTGTGCTAGACAGTTATCTCTAGAATGCTCACTTCAAGGACTATTTGTGAAAAATCTCACTGAATATCCAATCACCTATTTCCTTAAATTAGGAATTTCAAAGACAGAGCTTAATTTGTATTTCTAAACTGACACCCTTTCCAAACTTAAAATGCCTCTGAGGAAAAAAACAAAAGACAAAACAACAACAACAACAACCCCTTAGTTTCATTTTTAATCTCCTAGGTAAGGGGACATCTTTCCTCATACGGCTGGCTATACACACTCAACAGCCATGACACTTAGAAAATTCTCTCCCTAAACCTCCTAACCAAAGATGGCTCCTTGACCAGTTCAAAAAAACATTAATATCTAGGTTCAGTCCGAAAGTCGTGCCTTCAATTAATAACCTTTGGAAAAGAGCAGCCACTAGCATGGAAGAACATCACAGTTTATGAGATGGTGCCATGGAGTATGGATTTGGCCACCAGGTCGCCAAAAGAATATGGCTTCTGTCACCCACACCTCCATTCAGGCATCAGAAAAATCATTGTTTTGTGCTTCCCCTTATATGTCTGTTTCCTCTAAGCTACTAATCCAAGTAACTCTCGGTTTCTACTTCGAGCTTGTCAAATACTGAGCTACAAATGAACATAAGATCGGTAAGCCCTGACACAAAACTCAAAGGCCCTCCAGGAAGCCAGTTTACAAAGAACCAAGTGCTCTAAGATGGCAGCAAGGTGTGACACTTGGAGCATACAGTGTGTCACCCGGCACTGTCTGTTGCCACTTTGTCTTGTCACTTGTCCAAGCCCTGCCCTTGTCTGGATTCCCCCTTGACCTGGTACAATCCCAGGACATAAACACGGTGAGTCTTATAATGGCTCCTTTGTATTCATATCTTTATTTCCTACCCAAAGATCCTTAAAGGCATCCACACACAAAGCCAGGAGCCGGGGCACTCGGCCCTCTACCTGCTGACTTCTGGAACGAGGTAACAGGATTCTTAACTCTCAGATTAACTGATAACAGAATTTTGTTTCCCAGCTATGGCATTGCAAGCGTTAAGTGATTAGTCTGAGGGCAGAGAAGGAGTGAACAGGTCAGGGCACAGGCTGTTTCACAATAGGCTTGGTCCGTGGAGTTATCTCCAGACGTGCTCTCTGTTAGGGCTAGATAAACAGTTGTTGATACTCCCTATTAATTGATAACTGGCTGGGACTTTCCACTAGAAAGAAATGGAGACACAGTGAGCATTCCTGCTAGCGGCTCTTCTTTTGAATCAAGTAAACCCTGGGATTATCTTTTCTGAGAAAATCAAAGCACCTTCATTGCTGTAGCATTCCTTCGTGGACTGTGCAGACATTTACAAAGTATCTCTGTGCTAGAGAACTCTGGAGGAACTCAGGAAGAAAGGACTAGGAGCTGAGACTTCAAACCACACGGTGATCTGCAGAGGAGGATGAGCGCCCATCACAGCCAGAAAGAATTATTATACACAGCACGGTTCTGACTCCGGAGGGGCTAAAATGGCGAGAATTTTTTGGGTCAAGAGAGGAAAAACGAATGTTCTGTAAAGCTGATATCCCAAAACAAAGTCCTATACTTCTGTTAAAGATGCTAACCGCTGTGAGCATTTAGCTGAAAAGGTCAAGGATTCTCCTAAATGAAAAATCTACTCTACGATTGTGAGCACTCGCCTGATCCAAAGGATTTGTGGCACTGACGTCTCTTCTCTGGATGGCATATATTTAGAACGGAATCTAATTTGAAATTTATAAATCTGAAAGAGAACACTGTTAAAATATTGGCAAGCTAGTACCTGGTGACAATTTTCTTTATTGGAGAATTTGTACCTAGTGATGGCTAAAATAAGGAAGTAGGTAGAGATATGTTTCAAGGTATTAGGTCAGAAAATTAAAGCACTTCTGTGGAAACCAATCATAAGCCTATCATTTCAGAGTGCCTGTTCTCGAGTACAAATTCTCAAACTCACGGAAGTCTTCCTCCTTTCCTTCTGTCCCTGTTGTC
>LR749718.1:790046-967951 GCA_902729485.2 Mus minutoides
TCTCTCTCTCTCTCTCTCTCTCTCTCTCTCTCTCTCTCTCTCTCTCTCTCTCTCTCTCTCTCTCCCTCTGTCTCATGGAAGAAGGCCTGGTACAGACCTGTGAGTGTTTACTGCATGTTCAAGCCTGGCCTCTGCTCCCGAAGTGTTCACCATGACTAGCCAGGTCCCCTGCAGAATGGCTTAACAGGAACTAGCTGTTTTCTTTTTGGATGTTCCCTCCAACTGTCCAAAGACATTGAAGGCACAAATATCATTTTATGTGGCACTTCTGTGTTCCTTCTTCATACTACACACACACTATACACACATAGCAGTCTGTTCTGGGGTTTTCAAGAAATTTATTTATTTTTCTTGAACATATACTCTCAAGACAACATCCTTATTAATAGATCTGATTTTGAACATTAGAAGCAATATTATCTGGGCTTTCATAAATGGATATCTCTAAGTTTTCCCTCGCCTGTGCCATCTGGCTGTGCCCGTATCCCCGCCTATAAAAACACGTGTTTACCCTTGAGTATACCTGGGGCCAAAGGGGAGGGTGAGAGAGTGGGAGAACAGTACATGTATGTATCCAGAAGGTTTAAGTAATACCTGAAAAGCATCAATGAATCTTCCTAAATTAACCTAGGCAGCACCATTGAGGTACGAAAACCTGCTCATGGTTAGTCAGGACACGCAAGCTTCATTCACATGAGCGATACATAGGAAAGGATGCGAATCATTTGAAAACATGCATTCCTTCTGCAGTTTGGCCCTTTCCAGTTCATATCTCTTTGTTTACCAGCGTTCTCATGTGTCCTTTAGTGTGAGGATTACTGTAACCACCAAGACCTAATCTCAGGGAGACTACCACCTCATAGTCCAAGAATTCTTTTACTTTGCAGAAAGAAAGAAAGAAAGAAAGAAAGAAAGAAAGAAAGAAAGAAAGAAAGAAAGAAAGGAAGAAAGAAAGAAAACACAGCTGCAGCTGGATCTGCTCTATGTAACCTGTGTTCAAGGGCTGTGTACTAGAAGGGCCCCATTCATAGCCTTTCATAATTGCTGGTGACCAGATGACCTCCGTCCATGGAAAATGAGAATAATTTGTGAACAGCTTTGTGAAATACATGGGCCCCGACCTCAGCCAGCCTTTATGGACTGAATTGTCTTCCTCAGATTCCCATGTTAAGGCCACAGTCCCTGGTGAGAAGGCATTTGGAGAGCTTTAAGGAGCAGTAGATGTTACAGAAGTCGGCAGGAATGTGGCTCTAATCCAGAAGCACTGGAGAAAGGGAAGAGGAGAAAAATGAGGAGGAAAACTGAGGAGAAGGAAGAGGAGAGAGACAAAAAGATCAGACTCTGCAGGCACATCCCAAGAAAAGGCTATGAGGAATTGAATTGGTGCCAATCATGAAGAGAAGTGTCAGAAAAAACTGACCTTGGTCTCTGGACTCCAGAACAGTGAAAACCTAATTTCTGTTGTGTTAGTTGACCATGATGTCCCAAACAGTCTCACAGGAAGGTTTAAGTTGAATAAGGTTTAAGTGTGGTCTTGAATGTCCAAGTAGGTGTGTGTGTGTGTGTGTGTGTGTGTGTACAAGCACATGTGTGCATGATACATGTCTGTGAAGCACACATGGAGGGAAGAGACTACATTCTGCTCTGAAGCGCACGCCTATGTTTATTGCACATTCATAGACAATAGGCTTTCAGTAGCTTGATGGCCTTGATTTAGTCAGTTGTGAAAGGACAGGTACCAGCCCAAGACACCCCAAGACCAAGTTCTTAGCGCAAAGATGTATTTACTGAAAAGGAACAAAGATCAGAGAATCAGAGACAAAGACAGGAGATAGAGGATGAGAGAGAAGGAGAAAGGACCAAGGGAGGTGGGGAAGGGATATTTGTCCCCAAGGGACAAAGGACTGCCTCTGGATAGAGAGGAGACAGATCTGGCTGATAGGCATATGGCGGCATAGGATGATGTGTTTAATTTTGATTGGACATGTTAATTAAAGCAATCAAAAGGAGGCTTTTGATTGCTAGACTTCAGTACTGTGCTAGCTGGACATTGGTAGTCAACCTCAGGAGGAGACAGTGCCCAAATGAGGACAGAGACTTTGGTAGCTGGCTTTAGGAATGCAGTCTAAGGGAGATGGGGAGTTGGCAGCGCAAGGCCATAGTTGTCATGCGTGGGCCCACTAGAGCCCCTTTAGGCTGGAAAGATGAAAGAGCAGATTCTTGAATATAACATGTCCTGGCCCAGAGTCTGAAGATGCCCACAGCCTTTACAGGAAGATTCTCCATGATTTTGGGTAACTTGGGCTAAAACGTAAGACATACTATGAATTACTCTCACATAATGGGTGATGACAGAATCATTCATTTGGTTGAAAGAGATGTAATTAGTTCTTGGAGCAGTTGGAAGGGGAACTCTTTTCTGTTTCTCTTTTATTTTAAAATATATTATATGTTGTTCATTTACTGGGAACTAATTCTTTAGTGTATTGAAAGACCCCCTAACCATTGGAGAGGGTACTATGCAGCCTTCTAATCTCAAGACCCTGAACACATTCTTCTAACTCTGTGTATCAGGTTCCCAATCTGTAAAATGGGCCTAGTCATGGTACTCAAGTCTGAGATTGCTGTGGTGGTTAAATCAGACATTACACTCAAAATCCATAAATCAATGTCAGAGATTAGAAGCTTAATTGTTGGCAGGTATGTGGGCACTATATCAATACTGTTATTTTAGTGGTCATTTTATGGATCTAAATGCTAAATTTAAAGTTACTCGAAGATATTACCTGAAGTTGCACAGCTCATCAGTGTTACATTCAGGATTCAACTCCAGATCCATCCACCTGACACCAAAGGTCTAAGATTAGAATCATCCACCTCTTCCTCCACTTTTCCAGACAAAGAGATCCGACCCGCACACTCCTGCAAACAGAGCTGAAAAGCATTCAGCGAGAATTCTTAATTTACTCTAAGGAGACTTGTTCCTTCCAGGCTGACATCTCTGGCCGAGGTAGACGATACCTGAGCCATCGAACCCTTTCTTTGCCTTTTGCGGAGGCTCCTTTTCTTCCTCCCTACTGATGCTGGGAAGGAAGAACCGGCAACAGCAATGAGACGAAAAGGGCAAATAAACACATCCTGCGAGGATCCTTTGAAAGGGGATTTTTGTTTTTCACTAGATACTGATAAAAAGATCAGACAGTCGTTTTGATGTTCCTCTCCCATAGTTAGGACTAGATTAAAGTGCGGGCATGACTCATGGAAATGACCCAGGCAGGAAAAAGGAGTCGCCTGGCCTTTTTGGATCCCTGGCCACGGTTTTCCCCATGGGATCAACACCAGCAGGAGTGGGCGTGTCCTGCGCCACCTGCTGTCAGCGAGCTGCGGAAACAAAGCTGGCTGAGGAACTTTCAGAACTTGAAGGAGTCTGGGAGAATCAGATTCCTTGGCCCCTCCTAGGGCTGCCATGTAGCCCTTCTAAAAGCATTTTCTGGTATCAGTTTGGAAGCTTCTCGTCCACATTTCATCAGTTTTAACTCCCAAGTCTACCCTCACGGCAGGCTAGTCAATCCAGAAGGATGGACACAGGCTTCTAAGATGCCCGCTATGATCCTGCCTCCTAGTTCAAGCTAGCTAGCAGCTAAATCTCTGTTCCTTTATTGTTGTTACTGCTCTGTTGGAATCTGTCTAGTTTGTTTGTTTTGGTTGCTGTTTATTCAAAGACTGAAGGGCTCCCAGTTAAGCCCTGTGCTCTGGGACTCAATCCATGGGGGGGAGGGTCTGGGGTGTTGGGGGCTTGGGGAGGGTTGGGGTTGGGGGATTGGGAGGGATCATCAGATTTCTCAGTCTGATTTGCCCTGAGCCTGCAGAGACTTCCCCTCAGTCAGGAGTCATTGGATGGCTACAAAGCCCAGGCTTGAACTCTGCTTACTCCCAGTGGATCTATTTCTGAATGTCCTTCCATTGTTCACTCTGGTTTTCCCACTGTGGATTTGACATCTCGGAGGATCAGGTCAATGTGGAGTGCACCAGGCTGTAAGGCCAACTGGAGATTGTGCATAAGCAGCCACTACTCGGTTTGGACCATTTGAAGCCAAAAGCAGAAAATATCTGAGAATTCTGGATCTTTGAGAGGAAACCAAAAATAGTAGATCTCCTTCTTTGGTAGTGAAATGATTCAGTATTCAAAAGTTTGGACTAATTTGAATTTTCAAAGCAGTGAGTATAGACCAAAGGAAACCCACATGGGGTAGCATGCAGCTTGCCTGCTGCTAACGTGACCTTTCGGGTAAATTATACAGCAGAGCCTAGTTCTTCCCACTTATGTCCTCTTCTTGTTGAACAGACAGCTGGATGCTTTTTCTCAGGCTAACTTGCAGTTAGGTAACAGATAGAAGCCATAGACCCCATAGCCAGACTCCTCCTCCATTTCCCCTACATTCCTCCTCTCTGCCAGCCCAGGGATCAGAAGCTGTAAGGATTTGGAGGAGAATCCCCCCCCAGCCCCCCGCAACACACACCCACAGAGCCTCCAATTGCACTCCAGTGAGAGACAGAAATCCTCTGGGATTTGGGGAACATTTATTTACAGCTATTAGCTGAACTGGATTCATGTAGCATGTTGGGAACTTCCTTCTCCTTGTATATAAATAATGCTTTTAAGTCCATTTGACCTTTCAGTAGCAAAACTTCAAAAATGAGGAAAAAGCATGTTTTCCTCAAGCTGATAAGGTTAAAGAGGAAATAATGGTGATATCTTCATATCCAAATAGTTTTCAATAAGAAATTTTACTGCTAAAGAAGATAATTGTTGCATGGTATAAAAAAAGCACTTTGACAGGACAACTTAGAGATGTCTAGATACCAGTCACACATTTGGCTGAGCCTCCATCAGCAGTCTTTCCTGTTGGGTGTTGACCCAAAATCCTCTTACTTCTTAGCTCAAATGCCCGGATGTTGAGTAGAAGTTATAGTGTTTCCTTGACCTCTTTTGAAATCTGTCTCTATAACTTTTAGATTCTTTAAAACTCCCTTCTACAACATTTATTCCCCCAGTGGAACACCATGTTAAAACATTTTAAACATTCCATCTAAAATAATTTCCTCTCTTGGAAACATGAATAATTTCTAAATTAGTAAGATGCATGGAGAGTAGATCAGGAGAAAACTGCAGAATGCAATCTTATGACTCTTTGGCTTATAGTCAGAGGACAGAATCCTGTTCTAGACAGTGGGCAAGTCCACTAGAATGTAGTGAAATTACTGAAAACAGTAAAATGGCTTTTGTATGAATGCCATTTTTCACATGAATTAATATGCTAGCTGCGACATGTATCACAGTAGGTTTTCCAGGAGCTAAGAGCATCCTGGTTGGAAGGAGTTCACCTTTACATGGGACCAGCAATAGGCTGGCTATAAGCACCCAGCATCCACCACACAGATGACTAAAGGCTACACCCAGCAAGAACCAAGGAAGACAGAGCATCCCCAGTACTTGTGAGTCCTGGAAACAGTGAATGGGATCGTGTTTTATGTGGATAAATTTAGCCACCGTCACCGTGAAAAAAAAAAAAAAGTGGCCTGCCATGCAATATAAACAAGCTATGTATAGATACATTAAATAAATGCATCCATTTCTCTTTCATCATGCTTTATTATGGCTACATTTTGTTATAAACTTTATAAACACAATCATTTACAGGAGAAGAAAGTCAAGAGTGTATTACTTAGTGGTGAGAGGTAGTGAGGGATGCTGATAAAATTCTCTCTCTCTCTTCTCCCTTCCTCCTTATTTCCCCCACCCCGTGTGTGTGTGTGTGTGTGTGTGTGTGTGTGTGTGTGTGTGTGTACAGACTAATGTCTTTCCATGCCTGTCTTTTTTTTTTTTTCATTTATGGATTTCTCTGTGTCAGATTTCAGTTAAAATGGTTTGTTGCTCTTTTGGGACTCAGAATTCTCTCCTCATTACGTCAGGGGTGTGCCAAGCAAAGGCCTGCTACACATCTAACTAAATGTTCTGTAGTTAAAATGACTTGTGGGGCTGGAGAGATGGCTCGGGCATTAAGAGCACTAACTGCTCTTCCAGAGGATGGAGTTCAGTTCCCACCACCCACATTAGACAACTCATAAGCTCCTGTGACTCCAGCTCCTAGGAATCCAATGGCCTCTTCTGTCCCCCACGGGCATCCCACACATGTGGCACACACACACACACACACACACACACACACACACACACACAAACACACACACAAACACATTAGTCAGTTCATTAATTTTAAATGTAAATAGAATAGATAAACATCAGTCTAAAAACACACTTCTGTATTCAATCATTCTATCTCAGGTTCAGGTCAACATGAATCTGTCTTTCTGCCTCCCACCCATCCAACTTCCAAAGAATCTCAGTAACAACTGGTAACCTGTCTCAGTCTCTTTGTGGCAGGAATAACCCTTCACAATTAGGTGATGCAGTCTCTGGGCATGCACTGTTTGTGTGGGTCTATGGAACTTCAACCTCTACTGTTTTCTGCTATCTCCACACTGTGTGTCCTACATGTCCTATGTGTGGGCATCTCACCAGCTTTCTGGGGATTCTTCATCTCTTCTAGCAATTTGGAGTTTTCTTAGAAAACTCCTGAAGAATCTACTTCTAATCTATTTTATGTTCCCACCACCCACGGAACGCACAATGTTCTGCACAAAAGACACCATGAACCACGTTTCCTCCTCTCCAGTATCACAGAATCGCAGGATGTATACCTGAAATCAGAGGCTAAAATAGCATTATGTTCTTACAGTGCAGGAGTAGAGTTCTAATGCTTACTGGCAAGGATGACGTGAGGGGACTGGTTACTTCAAAGATGATGGTGAAGTCTGACAGATTCTTTCCAAAGCTAAATAAAAGTTAGCCAGAGAAGGGAGAGAAAGGAGCAAGAAAAACATTACAGGCAAGGAGATTAGCACATGCAGAAGCTTGGAGAAACCAACCTGGGCTTTGTTTGAGAAGCTGGAGAAACTCTGTTGGGGAAGTTGAGTCAGATATATAATGTTATCTATTATATAAAAATTATAAATTAAGCCGGGCGTGGTGGCACATGCCTTTAATCCCAGCACTCAGGAGGCAGAGGCAGGCAGATTTCTGAGTTCGAGGCCAGCCTGGTCTACAAAGTGAGTTCCAGGACAGCCAGGGCTATACAGAGAAACCCTGTCTTGAAAAACAAACAAACAAACAAACAATATATATATATATATATATATATATATATATATATATATATATATAATTTAAAAGTAAAATAAAATAATTTTTTAAAAAAGAAAGCAATTTTAAAAGAATAGCACATTATCACTGGGCTGTTTATAGGACATCCATGAGGTGAGCAATGGCAATTTTATTCTTTCTTATTCATGGCTTTTCCAAGTTTTATTGACCGAAGCAATATTCTCTAGCTTGTGAAAGACAGAAGTAAAATAAATAAATAAATATTTTAAAATGTCATATCTTTTCTCATTGCAAACAAAAGACAATCAAACCCCAAACCACACAGAAGTTCCCAACGTCAGCCTCTTCAGAGAGATCCTCCAAGATTCTCTCAGAGCTTCTAAGGTTCCTGGAAATGTGGGCTCTTCTCTCTACTCTCCATGCTTAGGTCTGCTGAAGCCTTTTTACATTAGAATAGTTGCTGGTTAGTGGTTACACTGGCAGAAAAATGGGGGATAAATAAAACAGGTAAGAAATAGAGGAAAAGAGGAAAGGAGGCTTCTGAAACTGTGTGTGTGACAAACTGGCCTAAGAAGGAGGACATCAGGAGGGATAAAATGTAGAGATCCTGGCCTTGAGTCAGTGTGGGGAAAGAGGCAGAGAGAGAAAGAGAATGCAGGGAGCGCTGAGCTGCTGGCAATGGGCACTGATAGGCAGGGGTGGGGTAACCCGGGTAGCCACTGATCTATGCTCTGTTCCTACAGATGCATTTTCTAGACGTCTGCATAAACAGAATTCAGCATCTTTTTGAATGCTTCCTTCTCTCCGTGTAGCCATTTTAATATCCCTCCCTGCCCAGTGCAAATCAGCAGTTCTGCCCCTTCAATGCTTCCTGGAGTTGTGAGCTTCCGTGGCGTGGCGGTGCAGCTGGGTGAGTCAGCTGGTTAAAGGCACATTCCTCACAAATCTGTCGACCTGAATTTGATCCTCCAAACCCACATCCCACTTAAAAGCGAAGAGAGGGAACCAGCACCACAACAGCTGTTCTCTGATCTCCACATGTGCACTGTGGCTTACACACCTGTACACACACACCACACATTTGTACACACACACACAGCAATAATAAAAAATTTTTGAAGGAGACGGTAACTTTTATTGACTATCCATCACCCAGGATATCCATCACTTCCTGTAAGCCTCTCTCTGGCATGGCACCACAGAACAGTTACTGCCCACTGCCCTCCCACTCTGAGCCTGAAGCTGTTTGCCTTTCCCAGATCCTCTCATCTGGGCAGTTATCATGTAGAGCATATCCTCATGGGTTTCATAGTGTTACATCCACAAAGCATTAAGTAAACAATAGTCCTCAAGGAAGTCGGGTGACATCAGCCCCAAAGCCACACCCACAGAGCCTCTGACTGAGGGGCATGTCCACTAATGGACTTCCTGATATAGATGGCCAGTCCCAGCACGGTAAGACTAGTGAATGATCACCTCCTTGTCATGCTTGAAGCTAGCCTCAAACTCGTCTTTAGATTGCCCTGTGCACATGACAAATAGCTTACAAAGAAGTAATCAAATAAATATTCACCCCTTCAGATCTACATCACTAATACTTTGTGATTTTTCAGAGATCAGATTTCACTGGTGCCTCCCGAAAGATTCCGGTGTTGCCTCAAAAAAATTGGTAAATCTGACATGCCAATGTTTTAACACATGGCTGGAGCCTGACAGTCGTAAGCCTGAATGACCAAGGCATGGGGAACTCCTGCATGTTGTTTTAAGCAGTTGCCTAGCGACTGACTCTGCAAGATGCTTTTGCTTTGCAGAGTGAAATTACATGACCTAGAGATGATGGGGTGGCCTGTGGCGTTGACAGGCTGTAATAAGGGCTTTGTTGTTTTTAAGGGTTATTTTAGTGTTCGTTAGACTCTCTGAAACACATCTCTATTTATTATTTAAGCCTCATGAAGAAAAGAAAAAAATATTCAATACAAAAAAAGGAAAGAGGAGAAGGTGGGGGAAAGGCGGAGTGTACAGGAGGACTCTTACTGAGGCCTATGGTCCCAGGGACTGAAGCATCCACTTTAAAGCTGACGGCAGGTGGTTTCTTGATGTGAGCCAGGCTTAGTGCTGGGTGCTTCACACAGCACGCTGGTTCTCCTCAGAACCTTTATAGCAATTCTTCACCTTTACAGCAACCATTTGAAGCATCAGGTATAAGCTCCCTCCTGTTATTAATGAAGACCTGAATGCTTGCTTAAGTTTGGTTATCAAATCAGAATTCACCCAGCCGAGTCTAGTTGCAGAGGCTAGACCTTAGTTGCAGAAGCTAGACCTTCAACTGTTCTGCATCATCTCTTCTACCTAGCCTGGGCTCTGACTACACAAACACCACCCACAGGCCCGGGGTCTGGGTGAAGAGACAGAGAAAGTCCCCGGGCCAGGAGATCTGAGTTACTTATCCATCTCGTGGGAATGCAAGAGCCCCAAACGAGCCCTCCTCTGCTCAGTAACTAAACTTCTCCAAGTTGGATAAACAGTCAAGATAGCAAGGGAGGAAACTGATGTCTGAGAGCTGAGTCCTTGTCTCAGGATCCTGATAGCTAAGCTGGGTCCAGGGCCTTGACTTTGTCAGGAGACCTCTCTGAGCCTCCTTCCTTCCTAAAGAGGAGGCTAGCCTGGGCAACCATCTCTCTTCCTTGGCTGCACATCAGAAACACTTGAGAAGCTTTGACAAAAAGCCGGTACCAAAGCCTTGCCCATTCCTGCTTAGGACCATGGAATGTCATGGAAGGTCAGGATTTATTGTAGGAAATAAAGCATCTTTTACCTTCATGCACAGAGCTAACAATTTCATGGGACAGAAGAAAAATTACCAAGAGAAACTCTGACCAATACATATTAAAAAACTACACTCCCTTATATGTGTATGGCTTCTATACGTGTGCGCTTAAGGATCCAAGAACTAAAAATAGCTGGGGGAGAAATTGAGGCTGTATTGAACACCTCATTCACAAACATTTTTTCTTATCATTGTTCTCCAAACAGTATAAGACCTAGTCACATAGCATTTACATGGTATAGGTAGTAAAATTATATTATAAATAAAATTATATTATAAATCTAGAATGATCATGTATAGAGGTATATAAAAATACTACATCATTTGCTTGGATGAGAAATGTCTCCACAGGCTTGGGCTTTTGAATACTTACTCCTCAGCTGGTTGTACTGTTTGGGGGAGGTACACCCTTGCTGGAGGAAGTTTGCCACTGGGCTCTGGCTGGGAGAGCTGAAGACCTCGCCTTGCTGAGTTCAAGTTCTTTCTCTTGCTTGCACTTCTGGGTGTGAGCTTCCAGCTTCCTGTTCCTGCAGCCACACCTACTGCTGCTCGTAGGCACATTTCTGCTTCCCCATCGTGGATTCTTATCCCTCTGGAACCAGAAGCCAAAATAAACTCTCCCTTTTATCACAGCAACAGGAAAAGTAACCAATGTGTCCATCTGCATGTGTGTGCTTCATATATATAGACACATACATATACATACATATACACATGTTTATATAACATACATGCTTATATATTAGATAAATGTCTTCTCTGAGGACCCCAAGCTGGGAAAGAAGGATGGAGATGAGACACAGAAGACCTAGGAAATGTTTCTGCCTTTGGGGAGGTTGGCAGGAGCCAGAGCAATTGACAGATCAAGCTAAGGGGGTTTCGATTTTCTCTAAGGACAATAGTAGCCATTAAAGAGCTCATTCATGGGACTCAAAAATTGAAGGGGAAAATCATTGTGTTTAAATGTAGGGGGTGATTCGAATGGGGCACAGAAGGAAAGAGAACTATTACAAAGCTGTTACAAGGATCTGAGTGAAGGTTCTGTTTCTCGAAGATGCAAAATACTGGCACAATTCTGCGTGTCTTCTGGAGCTAAACAGTGTAGAGGGGTGGAAGAGAGGACACCTGGTATTAGCCAACTGTCATAACTGCCTGAAAGTCAGGAGGTGGCTTTATGCCGAGTTTAGATGAGTGAGGTACTTTTTGCTTGAATAGATGCTTCTCTCTTCCTCGTGGGTTTGTTCTGCTCCCCATAAAAGCACAGAGATTTTCTCCCTATTTCTAGTCCTTCTGCCACTGCATGCCCTCCAGAATGGCGTTGTTTATATCTCCACTCCAAGGCTTGAGGTGGCACTCAACCTTGAGCCGCCCTTCCCCATCCTTGAAAGGCTCCCGCTGTGCATTGGGGCATGGTTGGAGAAGCACAGTAATTGTGCAGGAGTTGGCCGGGCATTGAATTTTTAGCTTTTTGTGCCCTGGTTAAGTGGCTGGTCCATTGGCCCCAGTCCATTTCCTAATGGATAGGGTCAACGTCACAAAGCCTCCCTCTGACTGGCACTAATTACCACCTTTGAGAGTTTTCATTACCCTAGGCACAGGATCGAAAGGGCAGCAGGAAAACAGCCTTCTGTTTGTGCGCCTTGGGGGTGCTCCCCGGTTTCTGATCATGCCTTCACGGGGGCTAATGGGAAGCAGGCCTGTTTGTCTTTCTGCTCCTAGGCCAGACGTTTCTTGAAGGAGTCAGCCTTGGAACACCAGTCCTCAGGTCAGCACATGACCAAGGTCATGGCAGAGTTCAGTGTGGGTAACCTCTCCCAACCGTATTTGCTCTCTGCACACCGTACTTTACCGTCAAGATTGACAGACTCTGAAGGAGATGGCTGCTCGAGTGTGTGTCTGTGGCACCCAAGCCCTCAGCTCGACAATGAGTTAGCGCCCCTCGAAGATAAAGTAAGAAAAAGAGCTCAGGTTCAAAGGCAAGTTTTCAGAAGAGAAAGTCCAGAATAGAGAGTACAGTTAGCATAGAAAGAGAGGCCAGGCGTGATGGCATATACCTTTAATTCCAACACTCCAGGTGGATCTCTGTGAGTTCCAGGATAATAGACTAGTTTCTGGACAGCCAGGGCTATGTAGAGAATCTCTGTCAAAGGAAGGAAGGAAGGAAGGAAGGAAGGAAGGAAGGAAGGAAGGAAGGAAGGAAGGAAGGAAGGAAGGAAAGAAGGAAGGAAGGAAGGAAGAATTCTATTCACTATAGCACCTAAGGCTTTGGCTGTTGGTGATGCTGGCATAAATGGCAGAGCCTTGGCATCATCTCTTCATCCACATCAATCCATTTCTTCTAACCTAGTGATCCACTGGAGACAATTGTCCAGTAGTTAAGGACACAGGCGTTAAAGCCAGCCCACCTAAGAGTTCAGTACCCCTCTTGATGACTGTATGACATGAAACACCATTGAACAACATCCTTAAGCTCTTGATGACCTCCCCGTAACATGATGATAGCAATGCCCTGTCTCGCAGGTTGTTTCAAGGATCAGATGGCTTATAACCCAATTGCATCAAGTAGCATCTACACTACAGAAATGTTAGTTACATTTTGTCTCCATCTGTTCTCTCTTGGTTGTGATCAACACCATGACCAAAAGCAACTTGGGGGAGAAAAAGGCCTTGTTGGGTTTACATGTCTTACCAGAATTCATCCCTGAGGAAAGCCAAGGCAGGAAGTCAAGCAGAACAGCGACGGGGAGGCAGCCACTGAGGTGGGGACCATGGAGGGGTGCTGCTTACCAGCTTGCTTCCCATAGCTTCCTCAGCCCACCTCCTTATGCCACCCAGGAGAGGCACCACCCTTGATGTCCTGGGCTCTCCCACATCAGTCATTAGCCAGGACAATCTCCCACAGACTTACCTTCAGGCAATCTGATGGAGGTGTTTTCTCAATTGAGGTGCCTCTTCCCGGATGACTCAAGCTTATGTCAAGTTGACAAACTACTAACTGGGACACAATTCTCCCTTGACACTATGACTGACCTCAAATCCTTTCATTTCACTGGTGTGTCATTAAATAATGAGATTTGGATGAAGAGGGAGTAGGGTGTCTCTCCTGGAAGAGACACTTGAATCACACACCCATTGCTAGTTAGTTTTCTGAAAATAGGCAATTTATATTGTGTATCGGCAAGAGATAAACGCTCTCTGCAATCCAAGAGAATGTTATTTACATGTCTTTCTTTAGGGCTGTTGAGATGGCTTGGTGGGCTTAGGCACTTGCTGGCAAGTGTAACAGTCTGAGTTCAATCCCCAGAACCTATGTGGTAGAAGGAGAAAACCAACTTCTGCACTTCTGCAAGGTGTCCTCTGACCTCCTCTCTTTCTCTCTCTCCCTTTCTCTCTCTCTTTCTCATGCACACATATACATACATACATACACACACACAGGGCATGGATGGGGACATAATTTAAAAATAAATCCTTCTTTGAGTTTCTGAGGTTCTGTAGTCTTTTGAACCTGTTCACTCTAAAAGTTGGTTTTCTCTTGTGAGTACATGACATACTCCCGCAGACTACGGGATACTTCAAATTTTAAGAGAGAAGCTTTTTATAGAAAGCAATCACCAAGCAGGATGACCAAGTCACTGAGCTGTGTACCTGCGGCTCCAGCAGGCGACACTGCTAGGGCTGGCTTCCAGTTCATTTTATCTTTTCACCTGCGTTAAACTCTGCCTGCCTGAGAAATTCACCAGCTTTTTCTGCTTTCATCACAGCCGAGGACACAAACATCCACCCAAGAGACAAAAACCCAGTCTCAGAGAGTTGGTGGTTTCACACCTGAAATATGTTCATTACCAGCTCAAGCATTGCTCCAAGGGGAAACCACAGCTCAGCTTTGGACTCCGTGCCTCTAATCGCTGTGTGAGAGGAGCCGTTGAAAGACTGATGGGCTGCTAGATGCTGATGCTGCAGAATTATTCTAGTGCCTGAGACAAACTGGCAGAGGTTCCAAACCTGAACTCTGAAACTTAGGAATCTGTCTTCTCTTCAAGTGTGAGATAAAATCATATTTAGAGAAAATGAGTCAGTTAACTGTGTTGAAAAGTGATGTATATGCACCTGCACCCATACACATATAGAAACACACACACACACATACCTACATAACTAATTAACTAGCTAATTAATTGTTTAAAGAATGAAGATACTAGCCGGATGTGGTAGCTCAGGCAAGTAATTCCATCACTCAAGAGTCAAAGGTAGGAAGATGAATTTGGGCCTGGGCTAGAGAGGAACATTCTGTCTCAAAATATAGATAGGTAGATAGGGAAAGAGAGAGTTGGCAGGAGGAAAGGCTTGTACATTTTAGTTTTGTGAGTACAAAAGTCACCCGTGGTGAATATGGCCAGAGCAAGATAAAACAGAGTGAAGAAGCTGGCTGTCCCTGTCCCTGCCTGCTGCTACCCCAGACAGGGGTGGGAGGCTGGAGCTGGCTGGCCTTCTGAAGCCAACTGGAGCCAGATAAAAGGACACCAAAGAGAGAAAGGGAATCACTCCCAAGTGCCCGGCTAGCCAGCCCCTTTCAGAGCCTCTGGGCCTTCCCAGGCTCGCTCTAGTGTCTGGTTTACACTCTCTGCCTCCCTTGGGAATACAGATGAATGCAGAGGAGTCAGAACCAGGTCGGAGCTGCACTGTAAAAACCACCGCAGGTCAGAGATCCGGTGCCAACAGGCTGTGGTGTGGCGGAGAATAAAGGCATCCCAGCCCCCACAGCCATTTGGAGGTTCCAGAGAGCCTCTCCAAAAAGAAACTCACTGTTGCTCCCAACATTGTTAAGAAACTGATTCCAACATCCTGGCGGATGCATATCACTTATTAGATGCCACAGGGCCCGATGCAACTCCAACCTCCGAGTAGTTTTAGGAGGCAAAATGAGCCTAGCCCCTGCCTGAAAGAATCAAACAACAGTAAAATAATAGGACTTTCCCTGTGTGTTCAGTTATGATCGTAGGATAAGATGAAGTGCGAAACGTTAAAATGTCGCCTGCTGAGAGCGGTGGGGTGAAAATCGGGCTGGTTTCCCTCTAGGGGAACCCGCCCCTCCCCCACCAGCACCTCCCTGTAGTTCAAACTGTTTAGAAGTTCATCTAAACTTTAGATGAAGGAAGGGTGGAGAGTGACCACATCAAGGACTCGGGAAGCCAAGGAAGCCCCTGTGATAGAAGCACACTAGGGTGACTGTAGGACAGACAGGACAGAGAACGATAGAACACGCCCGCGATGCCGCAGCGTGGCTGTAGGACCTTGTGAGTGAATCTGAGGCGGTGTCACAGGATTCAGAAGAGGCTTGGTGGAGAACTTAGCATCCCAGCAGGCCACTGCAGGGCCCAAGCCACACTCTTCACACCCTGGCTTTACACTCCCCTGGAGATGTGAGTGGTTAGAGTCTTGACCTCCAGGGCATCATTGCACCGCTAAAGGGATTGGCTTCCCTGTTGTTCTAAGAGTGGGGTGAGAGTAATACGTCCTGAAGCTGGAGTTTCTACATCCAGACGGCACATAAATTAAATTCATCCAACAAAACAGAAAGAGTTGGAGGCCATACATGGAATCTGGGCCCTGTGGTCAGACAGATGGGAGAATTCTGTTCTGTCTCTGTGTCCTGCACCAAGCACCTAAGAGTTTCTCACCTGGCATCACCTTCAGGTGTCTGACGATGGGACCTCTCACGAGGAGAGATAAAGGAGTGGTACACATGGGAACACCCGGTGCTGAGTTACCACGGAATGGTTTTTACACTCACAAGCAAGCAAAGGAGCTAGTAAGTCACCGACAGAACCAGAGTATTCGCAGAACTCTGATGCCAACTCGAATTTAAACGAGAAACAATGCTTCCTGGTTCTAAAGCATCCTTAAGATTTTTTGGTATAATTTTGGACTCCCCATAAGAGGTCTTCAGTTGTTCACAAGGACAGTCTCTGTTTTGTTTTGTTTATTCTCCACATCCTTCCCCAATCCTCTTCAACTCTCTTCTGAGGATTCTATTTCCCTGGCTTCAGTACATCTTTATCTTAACATTTCTATTCGAAAATCACGGTGTAGCTATCATTCCTTTGGTGCCTTGGTCAAATACTCCCTACTTTAGACGTGAGAAGTCCTTTCTCTGAAACGTGACACGCGGTGAAGGATCTGAAGCAGTGCCTCTCACGGTGGTGGCGGAAGGGACGTCAGGCATCGTCTTGACAAGCTTTAGTAGGCCAGAGTCCAAGATGAAGCCGAGAGAACTGAAAGAGCCTTTGGCTGCATGGGCGGGTGATGGACAGAGTGCTCTGAAAGGAGACTGGCCAACGGCAAAGAGGGGTCTGGTAAAGAATTGGCAAGACTGTGTGAAGCCCCTCTGGGGAAAACCCCGAGCTTCAGCGTGTCCGTCTGTCGCACCGTGCTAGGAGGCGAATTTTGGCCTGGGGAAGCTGCCTGCCAGGAAGCTGCCCATCTGTGGGGGCCTTTGGAAAAGTGGATGTGTCTGGACTCCTGCCCGACCCTGTGGAAGAGGACGAGAAGAAAGGCCCCACAGTGAGGGATCAGGCTGAGAGACTGGGAGCACCCCGGTGGCTGACACTCATGAGTCAGAGCGATGGGAAGGAGTTGAGAAACAGAGGAAAAGGATGTGGGGGTGGGACGAGGCGGGAGGCAGCTTTGTTTCTTCAGTCTGGGTCTGTCAGGACCTGTCTCCTTCCTTGACGGATTCCCCCATTTGGCATTATTCACCCATCCTTTGAAAACTCAAGTCTGACTTCTTCCAGGTGAACAATCTACTCTTGGTCTCTCATAGGAGCACGCACCCTGTGAGAAATCTCTTTCAGAAGGAAAAAGAAAATCTGCAGTTTTGTGTGCTATGCCGACAGGGACTGAGCTTCTGCCTGGGAGCCTTGGGACTCCGTGGGCACAGCAGTGTCCTCTTCTCTTTCTAGAGTCCTTGTCACAGGGTTTTGCCTTTTTCTCCAGGTCACCAGAAAGCTTCCCTCCGACCTTTGCAACACCAGGTTTACCATTCTGTCTTCCTTTTCTAAGTGGGCTGGCTTATACCCATATTCCCACCAACTCCCTTCCCAAGATTAGCCAAACAAATGTCCTTCCCATAGATAATTGGCAGGGACAAAATTCATTTTAGAAAATTCTTGCTGAAATGATAATGACTGGTAATAATTTCAGGTGATGACCTCCATCAGAAGATGATGTCCTAACCTGGTACACCCTAACATTTTTCCACATTCGGCACACATAGAAAATGATAATAATTTTACTACATAATATAATAAGTTAAAGCAGGAAGCAATGGGCCGTAGGAATCACAGGCCTGATTCCCACTATTAAAAGCTGAGAGACCCAAATCTCCCAGCTTCTGAAGTCTTTTCCTGAGTATCCAATCGGGAAGCTTGATCTTAATCTGGTAGCTTTAAAACCTGCTTCAGTTTGCAGCTGGGCCTCAACCTGGAAGGCTGGTGAGCCAAGGTCATAGCAGCTTCAGCTATTGCTTCTCTGCTTTGTTTGTTTGTTTGCTTGTTTGTTTCGCAGAGCACTAGATGTGTGTTTACTAAGAGAAACAGATTAAAGGAGCTTGAAAGATCACTGTGATCTTTTGTCCGCCAAAAGCAACCAAGTAACAATAATGATAGAGAGGAATGTTGAGGACAGAAGGGCTGTCTTCTACATCCCCCCCCACCCCCCATCCATCAGCAATGCTGTCTTCCTCACAGGCTACACAGCCAACTCCTGCATGCATCTGTGTGTATCCTACTTCTCTGGCTGGATGGCTTTTGTTTCTTTAAAATGCCTAATCCTTAGGCCAGGGAGTATCTGGTGTATGTCTTTGATCCCAGCACCCAGGAGACAGAGGTGGCGGCAGAACTCTGGGAGTCCCAGACAAAATAATAGCAACAACACCACCAAATGCCCAGCCCTTGGGAAATTTTCACTGGACCAGATGGATTAATATCTGGACCTACTAATGCCTTCGCTAAGTCTAGTGCAAACCACTAATAACTGCTCTTGTCAGTGCGGTGCTACCTATTGCATTGCAGGCCAATTTATTTCTACAATCTTTGTAGAACCCATGGGATACACGAAACATCAAAACTACTCAGAAGAAAAGCCTAAAAATTAAACGCTAAGGTATGTCACAAGATTGAGGTATGACTTTACTTGTTATGATAGTATTATTTATTGCCTTGTTATATGTATTTTTTTTTTNATCTTACCTTATGTTTTAGAAAAGAAAAGGAAAAAGAAGATGAGTTCTTAGAAAGTTCCATGGAGGGGCTGGTGAGATGGCTCAGCGGGTAAGAGCACCCGACTGCTCTTCCGAAGGTGATAAGTTCAAATCCCAGCATCCACATGGTGGCTCACAACCATCCGTAACGAGATCTGGCGCCCTCTTCTGGAGTGTCTGAAGACAGCTACAGTGTACTTACATATAATAAATAAAATAAATCTTAAAAAAAAAAAAGAAAAGAAAGTTCCATGGAAAAGATGCTTAACAGACACCTTGTCATGTCTGTGAGGGATTTTCTAAACTGGGTTTAATGAAGTGAGGAGATTCACCCTAAATGTGAGTGGCACCATTTCATGACTTAGGATCCTGGACTGCGTGAAACGGAAGTTCTGGGAACAGGCTACCAGCCACCACTCAGATTCCCTTGAATCCACAGATAACACCAACACACACACTCCAGTTAACCTTAAAATGCCTTTGCTAACTCAATGACTGAGCACTGTTAAACCTCTCCTGCTACCCCAGGTATAATTGGAGAGAGCATCCATTGGCCAATCAAAACCGAAAACTCAAATGGCTGGTTGGCTTTATCTCCTGCAGCTCCTCCTCCTCCTCCCCTGCTTTCCCTATTTTTGCCCGTGTCTTCCCATGCAACTCTAAATGTTCTGCCCTGTCCTCAGTCATTGTTCGCTAGTGTCTTTATTGATGGATCAAGAACCAATTGAGGAACAGGGTCTTAGCATCCACACCAATCCCTACATAAGTTGAACACCCGCATTCATTTTTTTTTGTACTTCCTGTTGTAGAATGCAATGGTCTCAGCTGCCTCATACTCTGCCTCCATGACTTTTCCTCTGAGCTGAGCTGTGAGCTAGAGTAAACCCTTCCTTCCTTAAGTTTATTCATGTGGCCGCAATCTACCACAGCATTAAGAAAAGTAACTAACATCCCATCCCGGGGTCGCCTACATGTTTTAAAAAAAAAAAAGTAGTGACCACAAGATCTCATGTCAAAGTTAAGGTTACTTGGTGTTTGTCTGGGTGACGTTATTTCAAACCTTTCAGCGTGAAATATGAAAAAGTTTCAAGATGTTGATTATCTGGTCTTAATTTTAAACTTTCTGTTAAAAGTAAGTTCCATACACGTTGAAGGGAGGCGGGGCTGGGGAGAGAGATGCTCAGCGGCTGAATGCTTACACTGCTCTGGCCAAGGATGAGTTCCATCCTCAGCATCCAGGTCGAGGGCCTCCCAACTGCTTCTAACTCCGGCCCTAGGTGATCCATGCCCTCTTCTGGGCTCTGTGGCACCTGCACTCAGGTGCAAACCCCCTCCCCACTACACGCATCGGAATACAAACTAAAAAGAGAATAAATCTTAAAACAAAACAAAACATACTTAAAGTCTCAATGGGAATTATGCGAGTGTGTGTTTCTGTGTAGTTTATATCCTACATCATCCCCCAGAGGTTCTAGGATACTGGATGCTTGAGTTTTTCAAGTTAAAGAACATGTCTAAACTGTAGGTGGACTCGGACCTTTCAGCATAGCTCACTATCTGTCATTCACCAGTGGTCTACTCTCTCACCTTAGATGTTACATTAATTACAGATAGTTTGTTTTGTTTAATGCCTTGCAGTGGCAACAAGGGAGGCCAAAGATGTGAAAGTTGACACAAGAACAGACTTGCTTCTGTGGCCCTTACCTCAATCCCCCTTTAGAGGTCCTAAAAGATCTCACAACTGCTGTCTGACTTATTCCAGGCACCTTTGAACCAGGGACTTTCTATGTCTCAAAAAATAATTTTGTAACAGTACAGGCAAGTTTTTTTTTCTTCTTGTAACATCAACCCATCCCAGGAAAAAGGACCTGCCCTTGTGTGGGACCCAGCATCTACTGAAGCAAGATGCATGTTCTCGAAAACAAGGCAGAAATTGGCACATCAAACACAGTCTCTTACTTTCAGCTCTGTCTTGCTTTCTGTGGCCTCCCGCTGTTCCCTGTGATATAACCCTGAGATACTTTCTTTAACCTTGTCAATAGGAACACCGTGCTCTTGGGCCACACACAGGTTAACTCAGTCCTCTAAGGGCAGCTAGCCAGCACTTAAATATCCTCTTTGTGAGGATCTAACCTCCAGAAATGGCTGACAATCTCCAGTGTCCTAATCAGAATGGACATTTTCAAGATGGCATATTATACGTTTTTCTTTTAGATTTTTAAACTTTTATGTGTATGAGTTCTTTGCTTTGTAGGTGCTGGGAACGAACTCTTCTCCTCTAGAAGAGCAGTAAGTATTCTTAACTGCGAAGCCATCTCCCTGTTTGGAGACTCAGTAGTCAACATGAGAAATATCAGAAATAGTTTCTAGTTAGTAAAATGAGTATTATTCAAAACCAGATATGTTAGTAGCAATCTAACAGCCCCTGCCCTTACCTGAATGATGGGTGAGCCTAAGGCAAACCATGCTTTCATAATCGGAATGGTGCAACCTTACAGTCTAGACTTCCATGCTGGTTCAACTCTTCAATATTGAGTACTCCATGTCTGAGTCAAAAAAAACCTTTAAATCCATGCTTCAATATTTGTTTAAAAAAAAAAGATTTAATGAACGATTCTTAGCTTAAGGCTTGTTTGCAATTTTCTTAGCATTTTAGAATGTGGGTGCCATTCCATAAATATTTCTTATGTGATTAAGAAAGCTGTTTGACAGTCCTTCTGCTTGCCTCTGAACATCCTTCCCGTTAGTTACTTTGCTTGCTGCAGTGACAAAATACATGACAACTCCAGGAAGGAGGGGTTTATTTTGGTCCACGCTGGGAATAGAGTCCATCGTGAGCAGGGAAGGCTTGGTGGGAGGGGCAAAGGGCAGCTGGTCACACTGTCTGTCAGGGAGGAAGGCTGGGGATCAGCTGGCTTTCTCTGCTTTCTTCAGTCTGGGACCCTAGCTGTCTGCTGCAGGGTGTGTCCTCCCTGCTTAGTTAAGCCTCTCTGGAAGCATCCTCGCAGACACACCTAAAGATGAGCTTCCATTGTGATGCTAAATCCCATCAATCAAGATCCAACCTAAACCCAGCAACCAAGATCCCATCCTGTGACTGAGATTTCTAGGATGTTTTTTTTTTTTTGAACTTCAAGTTTTGAGAGCCTGATTTTAGCCTACTTGGAAATTAGCCATGTTCTTCTGTGGTGCTTTTTGTAAGATGTTAGTTTCAAAATTGGTCTCAGTTGAAACCCAGAGTTCCCAAGAAAAGACCGAAAGCTTGGGAGAAGCGTTCCCTCACCCCACGTTGGCTTTGACAGGTAAACTCTGCCTAAGAGTTGCCAGAGATCCAGGGAGGGACCTTAGACTTCATGCCTGCAAGATTTCTTCTGGGAAATCACATGCCTCTCACATCCATGTCCAAAGAACGAAATGTCTTCTTGGTCGATTATGATAATTATTTAAATAAGAGTCAGCCACTAAGTAATTATGTCTGGGATATGTCAGGCCAAAGCCTGCCTTACAGCAAGAAATGAGACAAGATAATTGGGACCCAAAGGGACAACTGGGAGTCCTCCTCCCTCTTGTGGATGCATCAGGGGCAAAGAAGGCATCAAAATCTAAATCAAATGATGTTTTCTTATTCTCCTCTCAGAATAAGAATGGTTTAAGCTTTAAGCACAGAGTCCCTTGAAGGACCCCATTGGCCTAGATCGGCTAGGTATCCTCCCTACAGCTATAGACCAGCACAGCAGAGAAGCCCTAAGGGACGGGACTCAGAGAGATTCCCAGTGACAAGCTGTGCAGGCACCCCGGGGCTCTGTTTCATTCTCACATTAAACTTAGTACATACAAAAGACATGTTCCAAGGAGCAATTGGGGTCTTAAATACACGAGAGCAGCAAACCAGAGCAGACAAGGTAGCTTGAAAAGAGGACAGATTGGCATGTTCAGAGAAGGGGTTTCAGCACATCCATGTGACAAACTAGCTAGATGCTTATATGTGCATCCTGGAATTTAGTAAGCATAGCTAGATAATAATCAAACTTAAGATCTTATCTTCGTTCTACAGACTCAGCCACTCTCTGCCATTTTGTCATTTTATGGAACCTGAAATTTCCTAATCATCTCATCATGCTCCATAGCTGACTTTCTGAGAAGAAGGGGATGTGTTGGGGTGAGAGGTAAATAAGGTGTGCACAAGGTGTGTACAAGGTGTGTGTGTGTGTGTAGGGGATTTGTTGGGGTGCAAGCTAAAGAAGGTGTGTACAAGGTGTGTGTGTGTGTGTGTGTGTGTGTGTGTGTGTGTGAGAGAGAGAGAGAGAGAGAGAGAGAGAGAGAGAGAGAGAGAGAGAGAGACTGGGGCTACCTCATGTCTCCTTCCTATCATTTTAACTCTAGGTTAAGAAGTAAGTAAGCAATCTCTTCCAATATTTTATAATTGTTTTTATAATATAAATCAGGCTGGGGAGATGGCCCTCCTCCACTCTTCCCAGACCCCACGTGAAGAGCTGGGCAGTGTATACCCATAGCCCAGTGCCGTGGAGGTAGAGACAGAGCATCCCGGGACTTACTAACCAGCCAGTTTAGCCAAATTGATGAGCTCTAGGTCCAGGTATGTCTCAAAAATTAAGGTGTCAAGCAACCCAAAGTCAACCCTTGTTCTCCACGTGCACACACATGTAAACATATATATGAACTGTCCATACAAAAATACAAGCAGAGGGTGCATATTTTTAAAATCAGTTGCCTCTGGACTTTTTGATACTGGTCTATTTCTGGCATCAGGTAGATCTCCGTGCAATAATTCCTGGAAAGCATCCTGGAATCCAGCATGGCTTCAGCCTCCTCCGAATTCAGTGACTCAGCTGTGAACTGGTGCATGTGCTATCTCACACATCTGAGTGAATCCACAGACTCCAGCCCTACTGCACATCCCAGGCCCTGCCCTGGATGCCTGACAGTTCTCAAGAGGCTTACTCATGGTTCCTTCGGTCTCTGACCTCTGACCTTGACTATCTCTGTATCAGCCTTTCTCAACCCAAGTGTCATCCTCAGCCCTTTCCTATACAAAGCATTTACTCAAGTAGTTCATGACTAATACATCCTATTAAAGGTTATAATGCAATAACACATTATATTAAAGGATCCACAGGGGCGGATCATGCAATGTAGTTCAAGGCGTCTCAAGACCTTCTTGGCTCTCTCTTTTCTTCTCCTCCCTTTCATATTGCCCATGGGAACTCCAAGGTCTTCCCCTCTGTCAATCTAAGTAGTCCAGTTCTCCTTAGCTCCTATGTGACAGATCCCTCAAGACTGCACAACAAAATCTCTGTTCCTTAGAAAAGTCCTAGCACCATAACAACAAAATGCAAGGCACATCTATTTATTGGTTGTTTGGGAAGAAATGCAAGACGGCCTCCACTGAGAGGTGGCCCACTGTTTTCTTAAAGGAAGTAAATCAGGAGATAGCATGCTGGAGTTGAAACCCTGCAACACCCCTGATGTACCACGTGAATAAGTTAGAAATGTAAGTCTCAGCTCACCACCTGCAGAGTGAAGATGCTCAGACATTTTGATTCATTATGCTGATTTAAATAGATAACAAATATAGGCTCTTTGAAATAAGGAGGGATGTTTCCTCAAGACAAATTTTTAGCTTTACAATGACTAAGGGGTGCTGTTGGCATTTGCCGGGAGGTGCCGGGGATGCAAGATAGCTAGCACAGTGCAAAAATTCTGCAAAGACTGCCAAACTGCACGCACATCCTCAATACAGAACACTGCATTTGCGCACAGTGTAAGTGCAAGGCTTGTCACCTCTGACCTTTAACCTGGCATTCAACACGCAGATGAACTTAAATGTGGTGCAGCTAATTCTTTTTTTAAAAAAAGATTCTCTTCGTTCTGGATTATTTTAGCCTAATCTTTGTTCCAAGGCGATAGTTTCTCTGACATCCCATAATATTGCCAACGTTTTAATTATACTCTTGAACTTCTTCCTGTAAGAACTGCTTCCATTTAGGGTGCCTGTGTTTAATCTTTGGGTTGAAACTATTTTTTTTCTTCCCAGAAGCCAAGAAGAAAGAGGATGAATTATGAGATAAAGTCTGGGGAAATCTTGCAGTAGGAGAGTACAGGTGACCTGGGTCCAGGTGACCTCTGTCTGTCTGAGGAGTACTCAGGCCTCAGAAGTCATCCCTCCCATGCTAACATCATCTATAAATAGCACCGAGTCCAAAAATAGGTTTCAAGCATCGTCTTCATTCTGCCTTCACCTTGCAATAAGTGATAGCCCTAAAGAGCCACAGGTTCTCCGGGAACAACAGGGTTCCGCGTTCTCTGGCTCTTGTGGTTTGAATGCGAAATGTCCCCTGTGGGCTTGTGTGATGGAACACTGGCTCTCCAGCCCACGATGCTACTTTACAACAGTGGTTCTCAACCTGTGGGCCTCAACCCCTTTGGGGAATAAACGAACCTTTCATAGGAGTCACCTAAGACCATTGAAAAACAGAGATGCTTACATCACAATTCCTAACAGTAGCAAAATTAGTTGTGAAGTAGCAACCAAAAAAATTAATTTTATGCTTGGGGGTGGGGGTCAACAAAGCATGGCAGACTGTATTAAAGGGTCGCAGCATCAGAAAGGGTGACTACCACTGCTGTAGAAGGTCCTGGAACTTTTAAGAGGTGAAGTATTTATGGGAAAAGGGAGTCACTAGCTGGTCAGCGTTGTTTGGTAGCTCGGCCCTGCTGCCTGTCGTCCCTCTGCTTCGGGACTGTGGATTTACTAGGATCAATGCCCCACACCCCTGCTGTATTGTCTTCTCCATCATGGTGGACCTGTGCCCCCTCTTAAACCCTGGGTAAAAAAAAAATCAACCCTTCCTCACTGAAATTACTTTCTTGCCAGGCAAATGGTCATAGCAGTAATAAAAATAGCTGATGCACCTCACTCCCCAGGAACTTGCCGAGCTGCCCCTGCACACCAGGCTCCTGACTTGCTCTTCCTGCCAAGGCGAAGCCCTTTGCCACCTATGAATCATTCTCATTAAGTAAAGACTTGGGCTGAGTCTCCTGCCATAGAGGTGGAGTCCATGAGGTAGAGGGGAGTCTTCTGCCATAGAGGTGGAGTCCGTGAGGTAGAGGGGAGTCTCCTGCCATAGAGGTGGAGTCCGTGAGGTAGAGGCGAGGGTTTATCATGAGGCGTCCTTAGGCCAGGAGCCGGGTGAACATTGGGACTCTTCTCATGCACTCTGTGTTCCTGGTTTTTACAGGGATGTTTTGAAGATGTCCAGTGAAGTGAGGCAGGGGGATTCCTTGGGATAATTTACCATTTACATAAGGGGAGAAATAGACTGATGGGAGATGGTGATTCAGATGGGGGTGGAGCGCCCAGCGGGCTGAGAGGATGATACGGAGCCTAGATTGTATCTGTTACTTCAGCATCATTTCTTTCCCATAACTTTCAGGGACTCCGTACGCTAATAGAAAATGTCCAGTTAAAGGGCTGGGGGCTGTCATATCTAGCATGGCTTCAGAGACTGACCTGAGTGGGAAAGTCATGTATTTAAGAAAAGAAAGACACAGAGAACCATAGAAACGCTGGTGTTGAGTGGAGATGTGATGGAGAAGCTGCAGCCCCCCCCCCCCAAGTCAACATATCTATTATAAACAGTGTAGCAGGGAGGCGGGGTTATTGCACACAGCTGAACAGGAAAGCAGGTGCTAATTTCAATAGGATAAACCTCCCATAGATGAACAATCTTTACTCAGAGGAAGAAAGGGAGGTACTGCGGGGGGGGGGGGGGAGAGGGAAAGCTACTGCGAGCATCTTCTGCATACACTCTCAACATCCACAGATGGACCAGGGGAAGACTTAGCCATCCCTCTGAGCCTCACCAGCAAAGACTTTGTCATGCCCTTGGGTCTGAGGCAGTGGCGCTCTTGACATGGCTCAGCCTGTGTCAAACAACGTAGTACATCCACTCCAGACTTCACTTGGTCCCCTAGGTTCAACCTCCAGAGCCATAAAAAGGAAAGTCTCCTTGCCCTACCTTTCTTCCAACCTTTACATAATTTGGGTCTAGGCTACTTTTCTGAAGTCTTCTCTTTCAGGATTCCCTTCACAAGTCCCCTCCAGGGGAGAAAAAATAAATATAACAAAACCCCTGTTTGTGCCTGAAAATAGGCCCTTGGCTAGCCAGTTTTCATCCATGAGCAGGAGATCCTGGCCTGTTATTAACTTGGCCATGTCCCGGGAGAATCTAACTTGCAGATTCTAGCTCCCAGAGCCCAGATGTGACGCCTGAGATGACGACTCTTTCAGAAGTTTCCCAAGGGGACCTAAAACATAAATGTATGTCAACACCAGGGCCTACAAATCAATCCCCCCACTTTACATTCCGCACTTGACCTGTGCCCTGGACTTGTGCTCGCTCTCTCTCTCTCTCTCTCTCTCTCTCTCTCTCTCTCTCTCTTTCTGCTTCCTTATTGTGTTAGTTACCTTTCTGTAACTGTAATTAAAAACCATGGCCAGAAGCAACTTAAAGAAGGAAGAGTTTATTTGGGCTTAAGGTTCCCTCCAGAAGGATAAGAAGAGTCCATCATGGTGGAGAGGCCAGGCAAGCAAGTAGCAAGATGAGGCAGGAACAAAGAGTTTATTTGGGCTTAAGGTTCCCTCCAGAAGGATAAGAAGAGTCCATCATGATGGAGAGGCAGGGCAAGCAAGTGGCAAGATGAGGCAGGAACGGGAAGCTGAGAGCTCACATCTTTAAACGTAAGCGCAAATCAGAGAAAGTGAATCAAAAGTGGCATGAAGCTTTTAATCTTAAGGCCCTACCCTAAACAACACGCCTCTTACACTCCCAAACAGCGCCACCAACTGGAGGCCAAGCGTGCAAATGTCCCAAGACTATGGGGGACGTTTTCATTCAAACCACTCATCAGAGTTTCTTTTTCTACACTGCCCCATTTTACCTCCAGTTAACCCCTGCACTCAGAAGTGCATTCACATAGGTACCAGGACCTTCTGAGATCAGTCAGTGCTCCCCCCCGCCCCCCGCCACCAGAAAGTCTCGACTGGGTGTGAGCTCTCTAGCTGCAGATACTCCCTACGTTAGCTCTTACCACAGTCAGTCTGAGTTCCTAGGCTTGGTTCAGTACATCTTCAACATGTTGTAAACTTGAGGATCAATATGATTTCTTGTTCACTTGTGTTTTCCATGCCTGTGGGGGTGGTTTTCAAGAGCTGGTGGAACTAAATCAATTGACTTCAAATTAAGTCACCAAGAGTCATCTTGGAGAAGGTAACAAGTTGGAAGCTCTTAGGAAGACTTTGAGTCAGAGTGGAGGGCTATGTCTGATCATCTCAGATCTCTCTCTCTCTCTCTCTCTCTCTCTCTCTCTCTCTCTCTCTCTCTCTCTCTCTCCCCTTCCTCCCTTCCTCCCTTTCTCCCTCCCTCCCGCCATATCACTGGGTATTCAAAATAAAAGGGAAAGTTACATCTGCTTTTCGTCAGAACCAGATGGTTTTATATCTGTGAAGTTGTAGCTAGAGCCATGGAGTAGATATACTGAATGACTCACGCTACACAGACTCAAGTCTGTCCCTGAGAAACGAGGAGGGGGGACGATTAATCTTTTCTAACATAAACAGTGCTAGAACAGCTCCTTAATCTGAAGAGTGGCGATCCCAGGCTGTGGGGCATTCACTGGCCACAGAGTTGCCAAATTCCTGGATGAGTGGGGCAGCCTGATGGTAACTGATTGAGAGACCATTCTCTCCGTCGTTTATGAGGGGTGTTCACAGTGTCTCCAGTTTGAAGAGGGGCTTAGAAAGATGCTGTCCCAGGTTCTTATAGAAAACAGAAATTTGGAGCTTCAAAGGGCTTGCTTTTCTAAATTTGTCTTTGAGAATTTGGGGTGCCTTTGTTCTCATGTTTCTTTCCTTGGCCCACCCTTGTGGCAAACTCATACTCACCCCAGATATCCACTGATCCACAGGTCCCTGCTTCTCCTCCAAACCCCTGAAGTTTAACCTGTGTCTCCTTTAAGACTAACCAGCATCCCCTTTCTGTGTTGCTCTCCTGCTCTGCCCTCTGAGGACATGCTATACTGGAGACTCCCTCTTCTCCCTTGGCTTCCAAGCCATCTTTTCCTGTCTTTAACTTTTTCTGGTGTCCTTAGCGGCCACTTGGAGGCTGGCATTTTGCAACTTCTCCTTAAGGCTGCCTCTTCTCTCTTATACATTCTTTCTTGATAATGTTATTTATTTCTATAGAACCTTGATACCAAGGACTCCCAGAGCTATAATCCTCTTCCAAAGTACAGGCTGTGTGTGTGTGTGTGTGTGTGTGTGTGTGTGTGTGTGTGTGTGTGTACTTGTTTGTGTACTCACTTCCTAAAATACACATACAAACACACACACACACACACACACACACACACACACACACGGTCAGAAGATACCATCAGATATCTTCCTTTATTGCTCTCCATCTTTTTTTTTTTTTTTTTTTTTGGTTTTTCGAGACAGGGTTTCTCTGTATAGCCCTGGATGTCCTAGAACTCACTTTGTAGACCAGGCTGGCCTCAAACTCAGAAATCCACCTGCCTCTGCCTCCCAAGTGCTGGGATTAAAGGCGTGCGCCACCACCACCTGGCTCCATCTTATTTTTGAGACAGGCTCTCTCCCTGAACCTGGATTACTGACTGTCTAAGCTGTGGATTAACTAGCTGCAGAGACTCGCCTGTCTCTCCCTCCAACGTCTGGGTCGCAGGTGTATGACACTGTAAAGCTTTCTGCACAGGTTCTGGGGATCAGAACTCAGGCATTCACACTTGTACAGCAAGCTTTTAGCCCTCTGTACCATGCCCAGATGGTGACTCTCTGTTTTGGTACTCAGATGAACATCATTTGTACAATTTCCTGGGAATCTTACATTCATCATTTCTAAACCTAATGGATTGTTCCTGCTTCCCATCCCACCTAAGCCCCATTCTAATAGGCCCTGGCACTTAGTTTCAATTTTTCAGTTCTTATAGTAACAGTGTAAGTATTCCAGGCAGCTTATTCTTCAAACCTTAGAACAAGCTGTAGCTCCAGCCTCCCTGATATGCCACTACCAAATCCCCAGAATTCTGCCCTATGCATTCTGCATCTCAACACTTCTTATCTCTTTTTCTGATTTACACTCACAATCACAGGTCAGGCCTTTGCTCCTTTTCTGTCTCATAATAACTCTGCTATTGGTGGTCCTACGTCAAACTTAAATTTATCAAATTCATGTAGAAAATCTCCCATCAACCATAGATTCAAAAGTATTCCATGGCAAAAACAGTTTCCAAAAGTCAAGGGCTTCCACAGGGTGTGGATTTCAACAACAACAACACAAATCTTAAGCCTGTACATAAATCTCATTACAAGAGTCAATGGCTTAATATCATGTCATTAATTCAGTTCTACCAGCTCTTTCAAGGGTGGGTGATGATGTTGGAGGGTCCTGAAATCTACGAAAGGGAAGCCTTCCAGGAAATGACTCTCACGTACATTCCCAGTCCTTTTTCCCACTAGAGCCAACCACTGTCCCCTGAATACACAGGAGCTTTCATGCCTCAAGATGTTGGAATCACGCTAAGTTGATATCACACCCTCATCCCACAGTGCCCCCCAAATATCCCTCTTAATACTACTCAGCTCCTGCTTCTGTAGCCCCATGGGGGCCCTAAGCTCATCTCCATGCTTGCTTTCCTGAACACTTGCCCAATGCCTGCAGGGGCTGGAGAGCACCCCACCCCACGGAGGACCACTGAATGTCTCCTCTTGTGCTTTCTGTGTTCCCGTTATGTTCCTTTCAGCAAGTGGGCAGTGACCAACTCTTCCCACCCTCCTGATGGATGGCAACCCCGTGCTGTTTACATCCTCATGTTAGGGTCTCTATAAAAGCTATAACTCAATCCCTATCAAGAAAGGGTATCAAAAAGCAAGAGGAGGCAAACCCTAAATCTAGTCCTCTGGTAAAAGACACAAGTGAAAGACAGGGTTAACTCAGCAGCCATTGGTTGTTCAAAGCTTCTACGTTTCAAAGAAAAGCTTACTTCCCAGAATGGTCTTTGGCCTTGAGAATAACCTCTGGGCCTTGGTATAATCGGCCTGGTCATGTTTTTGTATGCCGAGGGCCTTACCAGTAGAACTAGATAAGCTAATGCTAAGAATGTGATTTATGGCCAATGTCTGGTTTTGTTCTGGAGAGCTGGAGACTGGGTGGCTGAGGTCAGTCACTACGAGGCTGATGTCCACGGAACAGACTTCCAATAAAAACCTTGGATACCAAAGCTGGGGAACTCAGCTGGCTGAGAACATTTCTCATGTATTGTCACACCTTATTGCTGGAGGGTGTAGTGTCTGTGTCCCCATGGGACTCCACTGGCAGGGTCAACTGGGAGCATGGCCCTGGTTTCTGGACTTTGCCACCATGGCCCTTTTTCCTTTCTTTATTTAAAGCCTCCTCTTTTAGCTTTATTTATTTATTGTATGAAATTGGAGAGGAGGAATAGAGGCCGAAGGGCGACAGTTGAGATGCCTTTCTCAATCACTCTTGACTTTATTTTTGTTTTGTTTTTTGAGGCAGGGTGAGGCCTCTCCCTGAACCTGGAGTCCCAGGAACCTCTTGTCTCCACTGCTCAGCGTTAAGCTTACAGGCACATACCACCACATTGTACTTTGAACATGAATTCTAGGGGTCCAAACTCAGGTCCTCATGCTTGTATGGCAAGGACTTTCTCAACTGAGCTGTCTTTCCAGCCCATCCCTTCCCATTGTAATCAAGCAGAATCACAACCTATGTTTTGTTTCACGACTCCTCCCAGAGCATGACCAAACCTGATCATGGTCATGAGGATTCCATCCATGGCATTGTCTTCAAATACTTTAAATTTTTAAGTTTTAAGTTATCAATGACTATCCTCACGCCTGAAGAGTCCTAACCCAGGGCATGTGTGTCTTCTCAGCTTTCAATCTTCTGCTCAGGCTCTGTACAGAGACCAACGCATAGTAGGGATTCAGGGGACATTCATCAGGAAACTTCAGAATCAAGAGGTTGAGAAAATATTTTAAAATGTCTCGCTGGTCTCACTCACCAGCCTGAAAAGCACTGGGTTCAAGCTATGCTAACAGCGACCCAACTACATAGAGGCTTCCGTAAGTCTGATACTTGTTTTCTTCATGAGACAGTTTTTAGGTAAACAATTTTTTAGTGTTGGAGTAGTTTTCCTTATGTGATCAGGATCTCAAGTTCTCTCCCTGTGTTCCTTAGCCAGCTCTCAAGGTGAGATGTCAGTAGCCCTCAGCCGTAGATGATATTTGCCCAATAAATAAAATCTAATTGGAATTCAGTCATGCTTTTTTTGTTTTTTGGCTTGTCATAGACTTTATTTTTGCTAGAGTCAACAGAGACTCCGTGGTCCATAAAATAAGGTCTAAACTATTTACTATCCATTTCTACAGAAAAAGTTTGCTCTACTTTCCAGATGCAGGAAAGGGAGAGTTGAAAGACTAAGAATGAGACTTGTATATAAGCCGTTTTGCCCTGTAGGGCTAAGCCACCCACAGACTCATTTCAGAGCTCTTGTCTCCTGCTAGGAAATAACTTGAAGTCTTCTCAGAATCCATATGCTGAAGTGTCAAGCCACCTCAAAATGTGACTGGATTTAAAAACTGAGCTGTTAAAGGGACATTGGGTCAAAACGGAGTCATTTGCACAGGTCTAGATCCACGAACTTGTGTCCTTACAGAAAGCTACTTGGACACAGGTGCTTATAAAGAAGGTGACATGATGACTCGGGAAGAAGGCAGCCCGTTCACAAGCTAAGGAGAGAGGCCCCTGGGCATGCGCAGTGTACATGCTTTGCCCTTCACAGCTAGCCTCCAGAATCCTAAGATTTATCCAAAAATTATCAAATCTTGTTCTTTGCACTACGCACTCCATCTTCCTTTGCCATGCCAGCCTGGTCAATCCAATGGAGAGGCAGCAAAACCAGGTTTTCCAGGAGGTTCTATGAGAGCATCATCAAAGCAGGAAGCAGAATGGAGACTGGATCTTGATTCTGTGCTCTATCACATGAGGGTGAGTGTGGAGATAAAGCTGGAGTTCAGCTCTGTGGTAGGGCTTTTGTCTAGAGTCTCTGGAGTCACTCCTCAGCATCACATAAATATATATATTTTTAAAGAGTACTGATCCCCGGGGTCTGAAAGATCACTTGATAAAAGGCTTGCTTTGTGAGTTCAAGTCCCTGAACCTACATTTAAAAAGTCGCCCCTGATAGGCTGTGTTCATAATTCTAGTGCTGAAGAGGCAGAAGCAGGAAGACCCCTGGGACAGATAACCAGGTTGTCTCACTGAATTAGTGAGCTCCTGGCTAAAGAGAAATCCTGTTTCTTTTCTTTCTTTCTTTTCTTTCTTTCTTTCTTTCTTTCTTTCTTTCTTTCTTTCTTTCTTTCTTTTTAAAATTTATTTATTTATTTGCATCCCAAATGTTGCCTCCCTTCCTAGCCCCTCCCTCATAGAGTTCCTGCGGGGCACTGGACATGGGGGAATAAAGGGAGTGGGAGAAAACCCTCGTCCCACCAGAGTTCTGGGAACTGCTGCATGCTTTCCACGATGCCCTAGGTGGGTGTCTGGCTGTGGGAAGCTAAGGACCCAGCCTGCGGGGGTGAACAAGGGGCAGTCCCAGGTCACTGGGCCTCACGGAAACCAGAGATAACAGGTTCTCAGTTTGGGGCAACCCAGATGCAGCTGGACACTGCGGAAGAGCTGAGAACAAAATGGGGGCCCTGGGGGCAGCTCAGTCAGCACCTGGGCCAAAGGGAGGAGAGGGCCTGGAGAGAGGGGGGTGATGGGTGATTCCCACGAGGGCGAGAGTCCTTGGTCTGGTTCGGGAGGTTAGATGCGGCCCTTTAGGTGAAAGCCTATGCCATCATTCAAGCACTACAGGCCTTGATGAACAGAGATGGTCTGTGGTTTTAGAGCTCTATTGTAAAAAGGCAGGGAGAAAGAGAGAAGGTAGAAAGAGGGAGAGAGGCTGGCCATGGCCACGTGGAGAGAGAGGGGAAGGGAGAGAGAGAAGGAAGGCTAGAGATTAGAGTAAGAAAGGTGAGAGCTTAAAGAGAGAGAGGAGGGGCCAAGCAGCTCCTTTTATAGTGGGCTGGACTATCTTGCTGTTGCTGGGTAACTGTGGAGAGGAGAATACCTGGCTATAGTCAGGTAACTGTGGGGGTGGAGTGTAGCCAGAATGTCAGAAGCTTGGAACATTGTCTGTGTGACTGATAGTCACAGAATTATGGAGTTGGAGGCACTGTGGTGTCAGGCACCTGTCTCTGGGAACGTGGCTCACTGTTCTGTCCCTTGTAGGTCTCTACTGGGTCACCAGAGCAAGCCTCATTCAACCAAAACAGGCTGCCTTTCACATCTTCACAAACTCAACTTTCACCTCCCCCAAACTCCCTACCCTTCATCTCTGAAATAGTCCATGTTCCCCTCTTTCCATATCCCCCCACCCTGGTGCATCAAGTCTCTGTAGGATTAGGTGCATCCAGTCCCACTGAGGCCAGACTAAGCAGCCTTCTGCTACATGTGTGCCAGAAACCTCAGACCAGCCAGTGTATGCTCTTTGGTTGGTGGCTCCATCTCTGGGAGCCCCCAGGGATCCTGGTTGGTTGACACTGTTGGTCTTCCTATGGGGTTGTCATCTCCTTGAGAGCCTTCAATTCTTTACCTAACTCTTCCATAGGTGTCCCTGACCTCTGTCCAATGATTGTCTGTGAGTATCTGCATCTGTTTCCGTCAGCTGCTGGGTAGAGCCTCTCAGAGGGCTGCTATGCTAGGCTGCTGTCTGCAAGTAAAGGAAATATCATTAATAGAGTAAGGGATTGGTGGCTATCTGTGGGATTAGGAGAGACCCTGTTTCAATACTAAAAGTCCAATACAAAGAAATCCCAATGAGACAGCATCCTGAGGAATGATGTCTACTCACACATGAGCCAGTATTCACACACACACACACACACACACACACACACACACACACACACACAACCATGTGCCTGCACGTGCACAAAGAGAGTTTCAGTCATCTCCAAGTCAGAGATGTCTCCTGACAGTTGAATGAGAAAACTTGTGATTACAATTTTGATTCCCACAAAACTTTCTTTTGAGGTTGTGCTCGAGGGGGCTGGGGGGGATGGGACAATTCTCAGAGACTGTTTTCTTGTCTATGTAATAGTAGTATATTTCATGTAAATTAATATTTTGACATTCACAAATCTCATGCAAAACTGTTTATTTTCACTGGCACGGATAACTCATACTGCCAGAACTCTAGGCGCTGCTAGTAATGAGCTTCTGGGCTTCAGGCTTGGGCAGATGCTCCCAGAGCCACATGAAGGCCTGTGGTATGTGGCTGAGGCCGGTTCATCAGGCTCTTTCCTCTCCTGTATCCATGCTGTTTCTATTTCTGTCCGGCCAGTCTCTCCATCTCTGCCTAACTCATATCTCTTTCAGAAAAAAGACAGAATCTTGACCTTCTAGATCAAGTGATGGGTCTGCGTGGTTCTGCTCTCCCTGTTCAAATGACTCTGAAAGAACTGTGTTTGTTTATTTATTTAACAGCTCGGCTTTGCCCCAGATCTCCACAACCAGACAAAGAGACAGATGAGAACTTCTCATGACATTGGGCCTTGACTTTGACCTGGTACTGGAAACCCGAGATCTTTCTAGCTCCAGCAACTTGGTTGCCAAGTTGGACCAGGCCTGTAGATCCTAATCTGTGTTTGAGGAACTAGGAGATTTTGCTTCAAGTGCAAAATCTTCTGATTCAGTAGCTCTGGGGCTGAGACAGGAGACTTAGCATTTTTAAAAGTAGGATGTCAGGACTGCTGATGGGCCACTTTGAGCTGCAGGTTCAGAGGAAGGTATCAGAAGAGCAGGTGGCCACTTCTATACTGAGACCGAAGGAGTAGACATCAAGGCTCTGACTCTCTGCAAAGTATTGATTACAGAATCCACTATTCCGCCACCGAGGCTCTATGTCTTCACCCCTAGGGAATATCTCTGTTAAAAATGCAAACACTCATTGAGGGTGGTTTCTGATGTCCAGCTAGCACAATGGTCTCCCACAATATCTTAGCAAGGACCCTGTGGCAGCCATTTTGATACAAATGTGGAGCTACAGAGATGGCTCAAAAGTTAAGAGAGCTTACAGAGGACCCTGGTTCAGTTTCCAGCTACCACATCCAGCAGCTTATAAGCTCCTGTAACTCCCGTTCCAGGGTATCCAATGCCCTCTTCTGGCCTCTGTGGGCACCTACATGAACATAGTTGCTGTAAACTCACACAAACACACAACTAAGCCACAAAAATAAATATTTATTTAAAAAGTAAAATAAATAAATAAATAAATAAATCTTCAGATGGAGAAGAAAGAATGAGAGAGAGAAAGAGAGAGAGAGAGAGAGAGAGAGAGAGAGAGAAGGAAAATAAAGTAGCATGCAAGCTGTGAGACTCACTGGAAAGCAGTATCCCTAGCAAAAGTTAGTTCTAGGCAGACTCATTGCATCTGATTGGTTGATAGTGAATTAATTAAACCAATCACTGGCAGGGTGAGTGAGTTTTTTTTACTGGACTTAGGGTACCAAGACTTACTCCCCTAAGGTTAGGGGAGGCACCTACCCTTCCCTGTCCGCTTGGTATGTGGGTGAAGGACACTCAGCCTGCTCCAGGAGGAACGCAGTTCATGAAACACAAAGGAGACAACAGAGCGCCCAAGTCCAGCCTGAGCTGGGTCCATCCAGATATCTACCACTCCCCAGCCGGAATCTCTCCAAGCGAGGCTTGTGGATTACTGTGCATTCAGGAAAGCTGTGCGAGGGAGAGAGCATCCAGTGGTGACTTATGAGAGGAGGAATGGAGACACTGAAGAAAAGACAGAGCCAGGGAGAAATGAGGTCAAAGGGGAGAGGTCCAGATGTTGAAACAAAGTGCCTAATAGAAGTCTTACCTATTGTAAACCTCAAAGCTACCCTGTGAATTAAAGATTGCTTCCACGTTTTACGGATCAGAGGCTAAGAATCCTGCCCCTTGAAGCCACGTGGTTTGGAATCAGAAGATTTGGGATTCTAGCATGTTCCACGAACTCAACGCTCTAAGCTTTCACACCACTACTTAAGTATTCAGGTGAAAGGCCCTGTTCTGGCTTCACCCTCACTCTGTGTCTGGAAGACTGAGCTCTTCAGAGGTCATCCTGTTGCTCCTGTCTTCAGATGTCCCTTCACAGTAGGTAGCTGCATGGACCATTCACAGTCAGAAAACAGCTGTGTCACTTTATAAAACTTACTTCCTGAAACTGGAGGCTCTGTGCTAAAGAGATGATTCAGCAGGTAAGAGAGCATCCTGCTCTTACAGAGATCCATTCCCAGCATCTACACTGGCCCCTCCTGTAACTCTAGCTCCAAGAGACCCAGCACCTTCTTCTGGCCTCCACAGGCACCCTGACACATGAGCACACTTCCCCTCCATCACACACACACACACACACACACACACACACACACACACACACACATGTAAATAGAAAAATACATACTTCTTAAAAGGAGACCTAGGTTGCCACCATCAAACATTCATCTCTAAGTCAGATTGCTTTTCACCTCATCCTTCTGCCCCATGTTTCCCCCACTGGCCATTCCAGCTTATAAAAATATTTTGCTTTTTTGGAGAAAAAAAAATGTAGACTAAAAACAAAAATTCGCTGGAGGCCTACAGAAAAAAAAAAAAAACCAGCATTGTGTTTGCTTTCTTTAATTGCCCAGTAATTTCCCTCCACTTTGGTTATCAAAGGCCTTCCGTTATCTCCTTGGCTATCTTGTCTGATTTGAATCCAACTCAGGCAATTACAGAACTCTGGTGCAGAGCGTTTGGGCCAGCTTTTGTGCTAATTTGTTTCTGCTCCCAGTGACTGAATTCCTTTGGAGTTGCCTCCAGCAATTAAACCTTCAGATCCTGGAGAGGAGGGCCAGCACTACAAATCCACATGAGAAACAGACGCCATTCTTTTAACTTGTGCCCTTGGTTCTGCCTAGCCGAGCCGCGGTCCCTCTGCCTCCGCTACCGTGGCTGGGCTTCCCCAGTCTGTGTGCTCCTGTGTAGTCTGAGCTGCAGCAAGGGTTTGGATAGGACGAGCATTTTCCATTCCTTGGCATATTTCCTATAGACATGAAGGTTATCTAGATTTCAGTGATGCTAGACTCTTCACAGCCTTGTCAGAAGAAATAAAAGGCAGAGGAAGCCTTTTCTAACGTGCTCTCATGTGTTAGCACAGAAGGGAAGATGAGTGTGTGCAGGCAGAGAAGGGAAAGATGCCTACCTCAGCATCTGCTGGAAGGGTGGAGGCATTCGGTCCTAAGTCACCAGACTGGAGGCACTTCTGTAGATGAGGCTCAGAGAGGCTGGGAAATGTGATCAACATCACACAGCTTGTAAACATAAACTCTAGGAACAAATAATACAGTGTGGCCTCCAGACCCTTTTTTCTGGCACGGCCCACACTGCCCTTGAAAAAGGCATGGAAAGTGGGGGCACTCCTGCTATTTTTTTTTCCTGCAGATTTCCAATTATCTGAGTGTCTTGAGAAGTCACATATATAGACAAAACTCCCAGAAGAAACGAGAGGGCCAAACATTCTCTGAGGAGCCAAGATGTGGTGTGTTTAATCCTTTAGTTATAGAGATTAAAGGTGAATGACCCAGGCCCAAGATGAATGAGGAGAGCTGAGAAATCCCTTCCCTAATTGGTGATAAAATCCATCTAAGCAAACTTCCCAGGCTCCAAGCTTCCCTTTCAGCCTACTGAGTAGTTCCGTCTGTGACCGGGCCAGACTTCTGGCCCAGCTTCAGACTTTCATCTCCCACATGGAAGCTAAGAATTGGAGCTGTGCTGGTCTGTGAGTCACTAGGGCAGACTGGGGACCGAGGCAGTCCTGACCTTTCTGCTGGTCCCATGTACATCCAGCAACATCCTTCTCTTCTTACACCCCCCCTCTTGTTTCAGTCCAGCTTCTGGGGGGGTGGGGAGCAGGGGTGGGGGTGGGGATAGGGAGGTGTCACCTTCAATCTAACAGTAGCTATTGCTGCTATTCAGCAGACTCAGCTCTCAAAGAGGGTTATGTGAAGCTGAGCGCAGGCATGGCTGACTTACTAAGGACCATCATCGCCCCCCCCCCCCATGCCGCCACCCTTTTCTTTTCTGCCATCCCCATTGCCTGGACTTGCTAAGAGCAGGTATGTGTCTGCATTGCATTTCTGTGAATGTTCAACACCCCGAAGGAGCCTTCGTGGATAGAATGGGACTGAAGGTGGAAACTGGAGGGAATCAGGCCCGGAGGGGAAAGGAGATTCATGCTGGGTATCAAGTGGTCAGTCCAATGTTCCAAAGGCAGCAACGGGGGACTCTGATGCAGAAGGACTGGTTTTTTAAGTTGAAAAGAACCGAGTTCAAAACTAGGTCATCATTTGCATTGGAAATGCAAATATGTAAAGTCCCTTGTTCTCTGTGAGATATAGAGCTCTTTCTTGCTTTTTAAGATAGACATAGTAGCATACACCTGGAAGCCCAGCACTGAGGTGGTTAAGGGAGGTTCTGCCTGGGTTACATAGCAAAACACTGTCTCAACAACAACGAACAAACCCACTCAATCTTTAAATGGTGCTGGTAACCTTGACTTTAGTCTAGGGTAGGGATTTAAGAAGAATGGCCATGTATGACAGTCAGGGTCATCGTGATGAGGAAGCACTCGTCATACTACATCATGAGGGGGTTCCAGTCCACCACTGCCATACACTTACGGTTCTTCTCCATTTCCTCTGTAAAACGCCTGAAAACAGACTTCCCCCACATACTGTGACTGTTGCCAGCTTTCCTTTAGGGGGAGCTTGGCCCTTCCTGCCTGGTCGTTTGGTTTTTTTTTTTTTTTTTTGCATTTTCTTCCCTCTGCCATCTCTGTATCAACTAAATGACCTTCGGATGAGGCGCAACTCTATGGAGCAGTACTAAGTAAGGAGCTTGCAGCAGGAGTTGAGCATGTGACACCATCTGGACTCCTTGAAGTTGGTCCAGATTTCTTGATGTGAGGAGAGACATCGATACTCACAGCAAAGGAGAGAAAAGGGCTCTTGGCCTGCTCACAAAAGCCCCCTGAGAGAGTGGGGCTTAAATATTGCGATGGCTGGGGTAGGTCTTTTGGCCACTTCCATGTATGTTCCTCCAGGCTGCCTTAATTGGCTAACTGGCTAAAAGCAAGCTCCTCTATAGCTTAAATAAATATGCAACCATAAGTAGGTATCAGGGATCAACATAGACCAGCTGCCTTGGCTAGGCTTGAGGCTATCCAGCAGATGCAGAAACAGACGGTGCTGCTGGCAAATCTACACGGGACCCAGGTGCCTCCTGTCTCATGATCTGCAAAGCTCTCATGTTCCAGTTAGAAGCTACTCACTCGAGAAAGAGAGATGAAAACACATGGATCCCAACTCCTCCTTGTTCCCCAACTGTAGACTGGAAAACACCTGTGCTCTCTGTGCAACGGAAAAGCATCTCAGTGGTAGCCATGCCTATGGAGGAGACTAAACGCTACATCCTTAAGACCGTGCAGAAGCTGCTCAAAGTAAGCTTAAGCGTGCTCCTCCTGGGGATACAAAAGATGAAGAGGGATGCTACTCTGAGGACAAAGATCAAGGCCAACATCCAATGGGGACTTTGTAACTAAATGTCCTTGATCTCAGGAGATGCTCACCAGAATGGTCCAAGGTGAGATGTTACAATGTCTGCAACCTATAAACTCTCAATAGCTCAGCGCAATGATGCTGCTGATTGTGATGAAGGTGGTAGCTATGATACTCCGCCCCTGTCCCCCAGCACTCTCCCACGGAACAGCTGGGTAAAATGTGAATGTGAGTGGTGTCTGCCCCATGAAGTTTTTCTTGAAATCGGTGATATTTTTCTAAATAAACTGACAAGCAGAAGAAAAGAAATGCATTGTTGATTTAAGATGACTAACAGGCATATCAACTCAACATAATGTGTGAGACATTACTGAATCCCAGTTGGGCAAATCAACTATTAAAAGGGGTGTGCCTGAGAAAAATCCATGAAAATTGAATGTGCGTTAGGTGCTGGACGGTATTTAGGAGTCACTGGGTCTGCTTCCGTGCTAACAGTCTTCCTGTGCTACAGAGGCACATGAGTTTATGAAGAAACTGATAAGTTATTTAGGACTCGCTGTTACATACTCGCTGTTGTTAAGATAAAAAATAAAAATAAAAAATAAAATAAAAAAGGTGAGTGAGATGAAAGCAAGAGTGTGAATAGTGACAACTATTGAAACTCCATAGTGCACTAAGGTTCTTCCACATTCGCATCTCAGTGTGGAGCTTGAAGACAATAAAGTTTTATTGAGCCCTAAAGAAGAACAAAAGGTAGGAAAATGGGTAGAACTAGCTCAAGGTATCTTATGTTTTCTCTCATTTGTCAAAATTTGTGGGAGAGACATGCAAGTAAAAAGCAAACTATTAGGAGGTAAAAAGGAAAGGAGGAAGGAGGAGGTCAAAGGGCAACAGAAAGGATGACTATGGCTAATGCTCATCCCATGCACATTGGTTTTATATATATATATATATATATATATATATATATATATATATATATATATATATATATATANTTTTATATATATATATATATATATATATATATATATATATATATATATATATATATATGAATGACAAGAGCTACTAATAAATACAATAAATTCTTCTAGAGAATAGGGGACAAACCACTTACAAATTCATCATTTGTTAATTGCAGCCTTTCTCTATTACCTTTAGGAACTTAAGGGTTGATATGTGTGCATGCATACACACATGTTAAAAAGAAAACACCCATGTCAGGATTGCCCACCTCTCAGCCCCAGAGGCAACACTGTGGTGAGTGCTTGCTGGCCTTTGCCAAATGGTTTCTTAGCAGGTCATCAACAGCCTTGCAAGTTCATTTGTTTTTAATTGACTTTGCCTTCAAATCACTCTCCCTTCATCCCTAGCCCTTCCTTCTCACTCAGCGCCAGTAACAAAACAAATAACTATCACTCTCCTGAAGGCTCTGGCATACATATTTTCATTCCTAGCTAGTGACATAACTGTAGCATTGAGGTGCACTGTGAACAGGTTCACAGTGACTCCGGGTTGGGCTGAGACCAGGACCTTGGACCTTAGACCTTTGCTCTAGCCATTAGGGAGCTTGTCGTCTCTTGACCATCCAGAATGAAGGCAGCTCTAGTCTCTATAGTAACCAATCTGCCTAAAACAGGAATTATGTGGGGGAACAAAACGTTTAAAGCCAATTGGATCCATTCATCCCCAAACAATGTCAATTTAAGGGCTGTTACCCAAGCTGTTGGCTTCTTGAATGGTCTGCCACCGTGTGCTCCACTAAAGGAAGTGGGGGAGGGCAGCTGTACCAATCATCCCAACCCACACAGAATCAGTCCTGTCTTATTCCCTTCCCCCTCTTCAAACATCTCTTTCTGCCCCAGAGTCATAAGCTTTTAAAACAAACCTTCCATCAAGGCAGCTTTATGGCCACAAGACTGAGACAAAAGTAGAAATCTAAGAGTCCCTGAGAGGCAAAAGCAAGCATCCCAGAAAGCAAGAGGATGGAGCCCAAATCCTGTGCAGAAACCTGGCAGTGAGAGGTAGGTCTTCTGACAGATGTCTCCGCGGCCCATCCTTGGGAAGGACATAGGATGTTGGAGCTAACACGGTCCTAAAATGGAAAGTGAAATTGTCCAGTTCATGGCAGCAGTCGCTTGTTCTATAGGGTCCCAGGATGCTTTAATTAATGTGTGTGACTATAGGGTACAATGGCAGATGTACACAATAGCTTGTTTCTGTCCACTCTGTTGTCTGCTGTCGGTGTGTCTGTCTGCTGTCCTTATGTCTGTCAGCTACACCCAACTTTCAGCTCCACTGTGCTCACTTCCTCCAATCCTTATCTTCCCAAACATTCCTAGCCATCGGGACGGGATTCTTGTGTCCTGTTAAAATAGTCCAGCTTGCCTGCTTGCTTCCTTGCTTCCTTGCTTCCTTTCTTGCTTCTTTGTTTTTTTTTCCCAAGTGAGTGAGACAATTTAAGCAGTAGAATTCATCCTTTTCTCTGTCGTCTCCCCTCTATCCACAAAATGTGAACTCAACAGGAACTTGATGTTAGTCCCGAAGCCAAGTTGCTCGCTTGGCTTTTTAAGAAGAGTCTGCGTCTTTTCCAGCAACACGTAACAGAAGTGTCAACATCTGAGCCTCGGCATGACCAGACTTGCAAGAAGGTTTAGCAAGCAGAAATCAGGACGATCAGCTCCACTGGAAAATTAAGTGAGTGATTTCTTTTTTTTTTTTTTTTTTTTTTTTTTTTTTTTTATGAATAAGTTTCAAATAGTGTGTGAGATCTGAGTATATTTTTTTAAAAACGTGTACATTAGTTCTTAGAAAATCAAATTTCACTAAATACCTTGTATTGTGTCTTACAGTCCTAAATTACACAACACAATTAGCTACTGTCCCTATATGTACACAGAAAATTATTCCCAAATGTAAAGACCTGACCTGAAGAGAGAGGGGTATGAAGAAGGAGGACTCACTACAAGGAGTGGTGCATGCTGGTAGCCAAAGAGGAGAGCTTACTTACCGGTGATCTGAGGAAGGAACCAGGTCAGGGGATATAGGAAACTGCACACGTACTAAAGGTTGGAGTATAGGGCATCCTATGTAAAACAATGGTTTAAGCTTTGCTAAGGAGAGACTGGGCTGTTAGTTAGTGGTAAAATATTTATCTAGCAAGTATTGGACTCGGTCTTCAACACTATATATACATTTTTAAAAATCAGCCAATGTGAACTCAATCAGGTTGGATGTTATTCAGTAGACCATGGGGTGGAGGCGTCCTCAGAAGATTCATGCAAGGGAGTGTCAAGGTCACACTTATTTTTAGGAAACTCTCCCATCAGAAAGAAACTAGTAGAGTGGTTCTACTAGAGTGGTTCATGACCCCCTTTGGGGGATGAACAAATGGAATGGGAAGTTCACAGGGGTTGCCTAAGGGCATCAGAGAAGACCAATATTTACATTAGAATTTCCAGCAGTAGCCAAATTACAGTTATGAATTAGCAACAAAAAATAATTTTATGGTTGGGGCTCACCACAACATGAGGAACTGTGTTGAAGGGTCGAAACATCAGGAAGGTTGAGAACCACTGAGCTCATAGAGAAAAGGTTACTATGAGCCTTGGGAAGGTTGTGACAGCATCCCAGGGGAGTTCCTGATAAAGACTGAATCTGAGCCAGTGCTTGTAGAGATAAGGAGACAAGCCAAATCTGAGCGATGACTACTCCTGCTTGTCAGAACTGTTGGCGTGCAAGGCACTTGGCAGTGAGAAGCACAACCCTAAGGTGTCTAGCTTGGGAGACTGGGAGAAAAATGCTGATGAGCTCGGCTATGAACACAGTCCAGCCTGTTTATGAGTTAACTCCAGTCCAGGGTGTTGTAGTCAGTCAACATGACCTTATTAGAAATCTCTCCCTTTAGGTTAATTAGCCAATTAATTAGCCAATTGGGAACCCCAATCAGGAGTCCATAACCTTCAGAGTGATTCCTTAGCCCTTCAGTTGGTTTGTCTGTGTCTGTCTCAGACACTGCTTGGCATCTGATGGAGATGGTCATAATAATGAGTTAAGAGGGTTGTATAGCCCCAAAGCCTGGCAGAAAGAAGCTAGCATGTCCATCAATTTATCACCAACTTCAGAACTCAGACCCATTGGTTTGATCTCTGTAAACCTCTCATGAACTTGATCCCTTGGGGCAGAAAGATTGTCATATTCTACCTTTTAAATATCTTTGCATTTATTTTTTAATGCCTTTGGATAAATATTCACACGTCTGTTCAAATCTGAATCAAGCTACCCTTTCATTGTGGTTGCTTTGTCCTTTGTATTTGTTGGTTAGTTTGTGTTTGGTTTTGGTTTGAGACATGGCTTCGTTATACCCAGAATGGCCTCCAAGTCTTGCTCTTCTTGATTCAGCCACTGGAGTCACAAGTGCTCTGTGAGCCAAGCTCCTTTTAATACACTCTGTAGCACTGGGGTTGTAACTAAGAGGATGAGAAGTCTTCCCCACAGTTACCTCCAAATCTCAGGGGCTGTTGTATCTTAGCGGAATCCAAAAGACAGCAGCTATTTTCTAGATAACCAATGTAGCTTAAGTCCTTCCTAAACAAAGACCAACAGAAATGGACGGCAGGCCAAAGGAAAGTGTCTCCTTTAAAATCCAACATGCTGGTGGCCCTATCAGCCCCCACATCACTCAAATATGCTATTTGCATCCTCCCTCTGGTGTATCGTCCTCTTCCCCATCCCTCTCTGAGTCAGATTTAATCAATGATGTTCAGCTGAAGAAACATGATCACACGTGACAACTTTCTAAAAAGCCTGGAAAGATTTAACAAATAAAGCAAAATAAACGCAAGCATCCCTCCACAAATGTGGGCTCCAAATAGAAGGTTTTATTGTAAACCTTCCAGACGTCCAGGCTCCACGGTTGTTTTTGAAAGACATTCCAATAACAGATGCCCCTTCAATTGGGGCATGGTTTGATAGAAAGCAGCAGGCACAATTTAAAAAAAAAAACTCACTCGAGACACGTCAAAACAAATTATCCGTGAGACTGAAACCACTTCCCATTGGGCTTAATGAAGTTAGGAGTTAACAAGACAAGTAAACATGAACATTAAGGAAGAAGGGGACAGTGCGCCCCCCCCCCCACCAAATAGGGCTCTTTCAGACGATGATAGTAAGCGTGAACTCTCATTTGACTGTTTTATAATATCGCAATGCCCTCTCTCTATGTCTGTCCATTTCTCCTTCTTAAACCTTCTGTAAGATTAACTGCCTGAGCTCCATTTACCTACCTAGAAGTCAGTGTCAGCATGTTCCATGTGCTGTTCCCACATGGAGTATGCACCCTAACAAAGAAGGAAATGGAAACTGAGTGAAACGTTGAAGATATTACTCAAATGCCGTTTGGAGATCACATGCACCTTTTATTTTCCATGTCCCATCAGTCTGATTAGCATAAATACTTGACTTTACCTCAAGTTAGAGAGATGGCTCCTCCCCCTAACAACATACAATTTAAAAATAAACTTCTACCAAGACAAACAAAGCTTGTTTGTTTGCTTTCTTGTTCTTGTTGTTGCTTTAGCTCTTTTTAATTACCATTTTCTTAGCTTATGGATATACTGTCTTAAAGAGTTAGGCATACAGAACTTGATGTCAGCTGGTTTCCAGGCCCAATTCTGTCTCTTTTATTACTTGGACACTTCATTTCTCTCTTTGTCTGAACAAAAATGAGCAGAATTTTTATTTATATAAATCTCTTTGAGTATTCCATAAGTACTAGGAGCTCTGTTAAGAATTTTCTAATTAATGCTAGCAGTAAACTGTTAGAGCATTTCTTTATCATATAGTCATAGGATATAGGCATAGAGAAGACAAGGAAACTTCCAAAGGCTACTTAGCAAGCAAGCGTGACTCAGGTGTCAAAGTCACACCTACTAATATCCTTTGTGTTGGTGTAAATAAGAATGTCCCTCATAGGCTCATATATTTGCATGTTTAGTCTTCAGCTGATGAACTATTTAGAAGGATTAAGAGGTGTGGGGTGTGGCCTTGTGGAATAGGTGTGTCATTATTGAAAAGCCCATGATAGGCCCACCCCTGCCCCCACCTTTCTTCTTCCCTTCCTCCCTCAGTCTTTCTGCTGTCTGCAGATCAGGATGTAGCTATCTACTGTTTCTCCAGCACCCTGCTGCCATGTTCCTTGATGGTAATGAACTAACCCTCTGAAAGTATAAACAAGCCCCCAGTTAAATTCTATCTTTTATAAGAATTGCCTTGGTCATGTTGTCTCTTCACAGCAATGGAACAATGGCTCAGATAGCCATATTGCTTGCTACTAAGAGATGTCAATCTGGTATAGAGTCTTGATCAAGTTTCCAAAGTCTCTGAATTTGAGAAAAAAGAAACGCTCCTGGTGATAGGGAGAATGGTGGTTCAGTGGACAGAATTACAGAACAGAATGGGGCAAATTTGTCCATACTGAACTTGGTGTGCTAGCAGGGAAGTCCACCAAGTACTGGTAAGATACACTAAAGTGAGGGACAAAAGTCAGAAACGAGAATCTCTTGCTAGGAAGTAATGATTGACACAAGGCAACTGAGCAAAGAAAGGGGAAAGGAGCTAAGGGAAGACCCTTGGGGTCCACTGCACACATGTACAAGAGCCAGAGAAGGACTTACTGGGTAAACAGAGAACCTCAAGAGAGTGCTTCTAAAGTAGAGTTAAGATGTCTACATTATCCCAGTGCTGCATCTTCAGGTCAAGACTATCAGAGGAGATGGAGCGACCCGGTGGTCCTGCTGAGGAGGGGTTGCATGCTGGGGATGCAAGCCTAAGCATAGTGATTAAGCCCAGGGGTGCAGAAGAACTGATCTGGATCATGAAAGTGTGTGGCTCCCCTTTCAAGGACTATGGTGTCATTGGAGAAGCAGAGTCGTGAGAGCACGGAAGGGAAGGGAATATCAAAAGAAGGCTATTTTTAAGAAGGGCTCAAGTGGGACACCTTTCACTCTGTGGAGGCAGAGTCACAGACAAAAAGGGATACTTGGAGGAATGGAGTTTTAGAATACATCTTGTAGGGCAGAGTTCGGGTGCAAGGGGAGGCCTAGCTTTGAGGCTTAGTCATGCATAACATGAGCTTCCAATCACCAAGAAACATCATCCCTCCTTAGGTTGGTCCCTGGGACCCATGACCTGTCAGGCTCTGTTCCTGGTCTTCACCAAGCACTGTGTCTCTAAGAAACCATAAAATTCTATGGTTTTAAAATAAGAGTTAACTTTAGACACCAAAAAGTTCTCAGTGTTTTAACTAAGACAACAGCACCCAGAGTGGTCAACCTGTCCAATAATATGACTAGCAAGTGCCAGATTCAGAGCCAGTTTCTGTTTATTTGATAGTGCTAGGGCTCAGAATTAGGGCTTCAGGCATCTGAGACAAGCACTCAATTACTGAGCTATACCCTGTCCCTCTTGCTGCATATTAAATTAATTAACTTTGAGGTCAGAATTTCTTCTTACAACCATAATACCTTCACAAGTGCAAAACTCTTTTTCATAGTTTACTCTCATGAAGAAAGTCTTGATGAAACAGAGCAAGCTTAGAAAGGAAAAATACAAAATGTATGGCTTAAGGATTAAAGGGTCACCAGAAAGTGAAATGGAGCTAAATCTTGTGTTCAAGGCTATTAAATGGAATTACGAAAGGATGTAGTAACCTCAGGGCAATGTCCCACCCAGCTAAGCTCTCATCTTGTGAAAAGGAATTTAAAAAAAAAAAAAAAAAAAGCTTAGGTTCAGGCATGGTGGTACTTGCCTATAATCCCAGCACTTGGGAGACAGAGGCATGCAGATCTCTGAGTTCAAGACCACCCTGGTCTGCAGAGCAAGTTCCCAAAAAGCCAAGCTTAGGTAGTACAGGAAACCACGGAAAGCAGAAAGCTAGTGAAGGTGTAATTGAGCAAGGGGGCCATGTTCCAGGCACAGCAAGCACCAGAACTTGGCAGCTTCAGCCATGTGGCTTTGTAATCAATGATAGAAGAAAAGGGCTATGGAATTTCCCTCCCTCAGTGACTAAAGAAAGCTGCTGAGGCCAGGTGTGTAGCAGTCGTGTCCTTGCATAGAGGCCTAGAAGGTCACTGTGTGAAGCTGTAAAAGGCCATTATGTGAATCTTGAAGTGATGTCTGGATTGTCTTGGAGAGCCCAAGAAGTTAGAGATGCCAGAGCCATGGGATACCTGCAGAGGAAATCTGATAACAGGAAGTGGAACTAGCCCAAAAGAAAGATGTGTGCTGTAGTCAACAAATCTAAAAGGAGTTGGAGATCTGAGGAACATTTTGACATCAGACGTGGAGATGCAGAATTTGGAGTTTTTTCGGCTGGTTTTCAATCTTGCTTTGGTCCAGTGTTTCCTTACTATGCTTCATTTCCAGAGCTTTGGAATGGTAAAGTGTATCCTGTGCCACAGTATGTTGGAAGTATATGATCTGCCTTTTGACTTTGATTTTATTGGGGATTACAGTTAAGTGATTGCATGAATCTAAGAAGAAACTTTGAACTTTGGACTTTTAAACATTGTTGAAACTGATAGGCTATGTGGACTTATGAAGTTGAACTAAATACATTTTGCATTATGTTATGGCTACAAGCATATGGGAGCCAGGGGGTGGAATGTGGTGTTTTGAATAGGTATGGTCCCCATAGACTCATATGTTTGAATGGTTGGCCCATAGAGAGTGACACTATTAGGAGGTATGGCCTTATTGGTATTGGAATAGGTGTGGACTTGTTGGAGGAAGTATAACACTATGGGGGCAGGTTTTGAGATCTATGCTCAATATCTGCCTAGTGTAAACAGTCTCCGTCTGCTGTCTTCAGATCAAGATGTAGAACTCTTGGTTCCTCCAGCACCATGTCTGCCTGCCATGCTTCATACCATGATGATAATAGACTAAATCTCTGAAACTGTAAGCCAGTGCCAATGAAAAGTTTTCCTTTATTAGAGTTTCTGTGATCATGAGGTCTCTTCATAGTAATGAAACCTGAACAAAGACAATGTCCTACTTCATTCTTTCCAAGCGCCAGCTTTTGTCCCTTGTTTTGGCCCCTGTATTTGTCTCTTGGTTTTTCTAGTGCTGTGATAAAACACTATGACCAAGGCAGCTTATAGAAAAATAATTTATTTGGGCTTATAGTTCTTGAGGGCTAGAGTTCATGATAGCAGAGTCAAGGCATGGTAGTTGTAGCAGCAGCTGAGAGCTCACACCTTGAACCACAAGCAGGAGCTGAGTACTGGGAAAGATATGCGTCACTTAAATCCCAAAGCCTACATCCATAACATACTTCTTCCAGCAAGGCTACACCTCCTAAACTTACCTAACAGCACCACCAACTGGAAACAAGTGTTAAAATACCTGAGACTGTGGGGGACATTCTCACTCAAACTACCACAGCCTCTTAATGTATAAAGAAAACTCAAATGGATCTAGAAGGACTCCAAACTTCCTGCTCCCTTCACCACAAATACATTCACACTGCCACTCATCCATTCAGCCTTTACTAATTATCAAGGCTAAGACAGACCTTCCTCTTCTTTTTTCAGAGTCAAGTTTGTGCCTTGAACCATACTCCCTTCTTTCCACCTTCCTCTGCTGCACTCTAGACTTCTCTCTCAAGCCACCTATTGTGCTGGAAGCTATTGCAGACTCCTCTGGCCTGAAACATTTGCCTTTGATCACATGCTCGTCAGCTCTTGTAAACCTTCCTCTTTCTTTCTTCACCAACCCTTTCAAAAATACATCATTTATCATTCCTTCTTCCTTGTTACCCTTTCCTTAACTTCCACATCTTTTTTTAGCCACAAGTGATCCCCATCTGTCTTATGTCCACGTATTATAACCAGAATCCCAGCTGCCCTCCACCTTTTTCTGCTTGGGTGACCTGCTTCAAACTCCCATGACTTCCATGATTCTCTTCCTAACTTTCATTCATTCGTTCATTTAAGGTAATATGGGGCTGGAGAAATGGCTCAAAAGTTAAGAGCACTGGCTGCTGCTCTTCCAGAAGACTCAAGTTCAATTCCCAGGACCTACATGGTGGCTCACAAATGTATCTAACTCCAGTTCCAGGAGATCTAATGCCTATACTGTGACTGCCTGCGGCCACATGAACTGGGTACTCCTGAAAGGCAGGCTGGGGCTGAAAGAGATTAGACAGCGAGAAAAGGACAAGGCCAAGACAAAATTCTCCGATCAAAGCCCACAAGTTTACTAAGAGACTGTGCTTATAAAGAGGGGAGGCCCATCTTCCGCCAACCCATTCTTGGTGCCTGGAGCCAGCCTGTAGGCCATCTGCAGGATGACTCTCCCGGAACATCTCAAGGGTCTCTCAGCAGGTAGTACTATTTTGGAGAAGTGCAGCAGCAGTTGACATAACAATAGAGCCATCTAAGTCGGAAGGCTACACCCCAGATGGTCTCATACTCAGTGGCAGCAAAGTCTGAATCAGCCTGCTTCAAGGATGAGGGAGGCTACACTATACTAACCTCTATAGGTGCCATGCACACAGTTGGTACACAAACATACATACTAAGCAAAGCAAAGCAAATGCATAGATAGATAGATAGATAGATAGATAGATAGATAGATAGATAGGAATATGGACATTTTCTGGTACCTACTATATGTAAGAACAGCAAGGATCTAGGGGTGAAGAAAACTGAGTCAATGATTGTTCTCACAGAGAATACATGTTAATTGAAGATGTACTGCCAGCCAGTTAAGCAGAAAGTATATGGTAGAATCTTGGTTGTTAGGGCAGCAATGTGAACACTGAATGAGTGAATAATGAATGAATGAGCCATGGAGAGTAAGGCAGGGCCACGTTCCTCTAAGTCTAACTCATCACTATCTGCTCTTGTTTTACGTGTTTCTGTTTAATATATATTTTGAAAGGTAATTAATTATGTGCAGGATTTCTTTATTTAGAAAGGACAAGCTAAAGAAGTTTAATATTTTCCTGATCCTAAAACAGGATCTCCCCCCACCTGAGCCTCTCTTTTCACCGAAATCATCTTGTCTGAATATTCAGGACCAGCAACCTTGAACTGTTCCCTTGTTCCTGCAGGTCTTCCCTAACTCAAGCCACACATATAACATAGAGTCTCATAGCATCTTTCAACTGGGGTCACATTGTCAGCACCTGAGTCCCACCAGCACCATACAAATTATCCTGACACTTCAATTACGTTTCTTCCACCAAAATGTCTGGACCATCGTGATTAATGTTTAGCCCAACACATCAGATTTTGCTGAGAACCAGGACGGAGCCGGCTTAGCCAGGGATGAGTGTGGCAGTAGAGTCTTCAGTGGGCAGAGAGGAGAAGCCAGAGGCCAGAGTGCAGAGGAGAGTGGGATCAAGTCAAACAGACCCAGGACACAGTGCTGTCAGGTGCCAACGGGACCTTAAGCTTAGAGCTACATGTCTCCTCTGAGCTTCAACTTACTCATCCATCCAATGGGAGAAATATCACAGAATCCTTGAAAGGTTAAACACATGCTGCCTATAAATCTGCTACCTCATCAAATCGAGATAGTGGTGGCACTAGTTAGTGGCATTGGCTTCAGTTAGCTCCCTTTCGTTCAGACTTCCTCTTTTTCAGGACTATGGCCCTGTCCACTTTCCTGGTTGACTCTGTATCACTGCAGGATAAGCTAGTGTCAAGAACCTCTGTGACACCACAGGGATGGGAACATTCATGGGAGAGCTTAAGTGAGAGACTCAGAAGAAGAAGCAAGAACGTTGGGAAGCAAGAGAGACGGGAGGTGAGACAGAGGCCATTGTTACAGTGGCAGAGGGTATTAGAAGCACAATAAGGCCCTATGTGCGGTTGGGGAAAGAGAGGGAAGGAAAGCAGAACTCTGTGCAGGGACAGCAAATGAATGTCACAACATGAGATGCAACCTCTTCATTCCCAGGTTGAGTCAGGCTCTCCTTAGACTCAGCTCGCAAGAAGCAGGGAAGGCCCCGGCAGGCCAAACAGAAATCTTTCTGAGTGTCCTAGTGTGGAGATATGGGGTTTAAAAAAAAGTGTCTGGAGAAGTGGGGGATCCAGTTCTTGTTCCTGGATGTCATGTGGGTCTAAATTCCAACTGGTCTAAACACAAGAACCCAAGTTGAACCCAAAGTTTGGCCATGATATTGCCATGCCTAATGGAGACATGAGGTTTAGACTTGTTTCCAGTTTGATGGTCCCTAGAGGTGACATGCTTTGAGGCCTCTTTTCCTGAGGTGACTGCACTGCAGAGACCCAGAAACCATATATGAGCTTGGAATGCCTGGTTAGTTTAAAATACAATTCCACACAACGATGACATTCTTGCCTTCTCTGGGTTTTTTTTCCCGTTCATTCCCCCCTCCCCCCACTCCCCATTTTTCCAAATTCCTCTTCCCAATGAGTCAGGGATTGAAAATGCTTGGCACCCTTGTTGAGTAAATAGTATTTGTCCATGGTGACACGGATCAGTGGCAAACTGCCATTGCTCTGTGACAGGGGGGTTTGAGTATACAGCCCTCATGTCTGCCAGAGACCCTGGTCCTATATGGGTGTCAGACCATTGGGCTACAGGCTCTGCTTGCCTTCTCTTCCAGCTAGCTGGGCTGACATGCCCAGAAGGGAAGAGGTAAAGGAAGAAAAGAGGAAGGGGCTGGTGTGGGGAGGGGAAGAAAGAGTGCTGGTGTGATATAAACCCACTTGTCCATACCTGGAGTGTAGGTGGGAGCCACCCAATTTCATTCTACAGACCTTGAAAGTTCTATGAAAGCTATCATTTTGACTCCCGCCTTCTGAGTGAGATCCTGGCGCTCCTTGTCCTGCATCAAACTACTGGTGTAGGTGGGCAAGCAACTGATGGAAACCCACTTCCGTTATGCTTCCTGGGGACCTCAGGGGAATACAAGTTCTGCCTTCTACTTTTCCTCCTTCAGCCCACCCCATTGGGAGAGCTGTATGTTTTGGAAAGCTCTGGAAGACACGTGTGCTGAGGACCCATGGGCACAGAAGTGTCCCAATACCCCCTCGAAATCCCAAAGGCTGTCGCACCCAAGCGGGAGCCACTCACCTGCCTTAGCAGACCCTGCCCAGCACCAGGGCCCACATTAGCCTCGGAGCTAAAGAGTTCCCTCTGCCGTGTAAGATTATTATTATTATTATTATTATTATTATTATTATTATTATTATTATTATTATTATTTCTCTCCTTTTCCATAACGTCAGAACCTCTGCTAATGTTTTATGCTTAACACAATTAACTGCACAACTTAATAGGCCGCACCGAGGCATTTACGTACAGGCACGTGTCACATGCTGTGGTTTGTCACTTTCCCTTCTTGTCCTCCCCTCCCCCATGTCCTCTTCCCTCTTTCTTCCTGCGCGATCCCAATTCTATTTCCGGACATCGATATCTGTCTGGATGCTTTTTAAACTCAAGGGCTTCAAGGGTCACTCACTCCCAGAGTCCTCGTGTGATCGAACCAGACGTTTTTTTTGCAGAGAGTATGGGCGGGGCCTAGGCAACTTGGACGGACTTCCTTGAGGTCACACAGCCTGGGAGTAAGAGCCTGAGATGCAGTCATTGGCTCACCCTTCTCACCCAGTGCTCAGCATCCACTAGGCACCGCTCTGCGCTCTGCTCCCGGAAGCTCGTCGCTCTTCGAGGCATGCTTAGCTGCTCCTGCGGCTGCTTCCCCGTGCCCCTCTTCTGGAGGCTTTCCGTTCCCAGCCCTGCAGTCTAACCCCGAGACCTCCAAGGCCACTCACAGCATTCCTGAAGACTTAGAAGAGGGGCTTTTGTGTGCAGCTTTTTTTTCCCCCTTCCGGGACCCTGGAATGCATCTTCATGGGGCTTGCTGATTTACAGCCCTGCTGTCTTTCAAAGAATTCCCTGGTCTGGGTTGAGTCAACAGATGTAAGAAAGGGCTTGTTAAAGGTTGTGTCACAGGAGCCAGTTGTCTTTTGCACTAGCAGGATGCTTTCTTTAACCCTGGGCCTGGCTCAGACCTCTGAAAATGAACCATGGTACTCAGCATCCGAGTAGAAGATCCAAAGCTCCCTGTGATGAGAGCCGTAAGCACATAGTGCACCCTAGCCAACCTTGCTACTACAATATCCTTTATCAAGTCTTGACATTTACTTACCATACTGTACTGACTCACTTTATTTTGAGGGTCACGTTGGCCCGTTTTCTACGCCCACAGTAGTTACTCTATTTGCCCACTGAAAACAGTTGCTATATCCTGTCTGAGCCTACCAACCATTCTGAAAAGATTCATCCGTTCATTTGTTCATTGGCCCATTGTCTCAATGATTGCCACCATGCTATTGAGTTAAGAACCCACTAATAGGTGAGTAAAACTGGCTTGTGCCTGAGGGACACTACCTTCACCCCTGCTCTGGGCCAAGCTACTCTCTCCCCAGCTCACAGGAGCGCTGGTGACTCACAACTGAGTCTGCCTTGGGAATCGGCCTTGGCCAAAGGGAACTCTGTCCCTGGGGAAATGTCTCTTCTTGGGACAGCCAGCCTCCAGGGACTGATTGATGTAGAAGTACAGAAGCCTGGGCCTCTCTCTCAATGAATTCATGCCGTTCCCTGAAGCATTGCTTAAACTCTTAGGATCTAGGTGTCAGCCAAGGCCCTGTCGCAGGTTCACCACAGTCCAGCTCCCCGCTCTGCCATGCCCCGCTGCCCCGACTCCCTTGGCTGCAGTTCCCCAGGAACAATCCTGCTCCACGTCAGCCTTCTGCACACAAATTCCTAGCTCAGAGTTCTGCTCCCAGGGAACTTGTTCTAAGACACCTGTCATCATGAAGTGTGCATAGTTAGAAGAGAGAGAAAAATAAACAAAATGAGTAATCGCAGTATGTGAAAAGTGACAGGCTGTGGGAAACACTAGAGCAGGGAGTTTCAAATAGGAATGAAAGTTAATTAATTTTCATAACTCTGTGGGGGGGTGTGTGTATGCACAGCCGCGAGTGCACAATAGTCTCATGTAGCCCAACCTGGCTTCAAACTTATTATGTAGCCAAGGATGACTTTGAACTTCTGTTCTTTCTGTCTCTTCTTCCTAAGTGCGGGGATTTCAGATTCATCCTCCCCAGCCCCACCCAATGGAAATCCAATCCACGGTCTCAGACATGCTCGGCAGGAACCCTACCAGGTAGGTGAGCGGCAGCCTTAGCACTTGGTATTCATTTTCCATAGAGTGGTCAGACTAGCCTTCTCTGAGACATTTGAGCAGATTTGAAGTTAGCAAACTGGATGGGCAGAAGGCTCTCAACCCAAAACTGTTACTGGCACAGTTCTCCTCCAGAAAAACATAAACAGCAGTGTGTGCATGTGTGCAGGGGTGTGTGTGTGCATGTGTGCAGTTGTGTGTGTGTGCACAAGCCTGAACATCATCAGCTTGAAACTAGAGTTGCCACAGTCCTAGGACAGACTTTCTTCTTCTCAGGGAACATCAGTCCCTGCCTTTAGTTGCTGAGATGACCACACTGTGGGGAGAAATCTGTTTTATTTAAAGTCTACTAATTGTGGGTGTTCGTCACATCTGATAAGAGCAACATCTGGGGTAGCATTAGATCAGATCGCTGGGTGTACTGGTCTCGCTAATTTCACTAGAAAACTAGCTCTCCTCAGCTGAGTCCTGCCATTTTCCAGGTTCTCCGTCCTCCTGGTCCATCTGCTGCCCTGCCTTCCTTACAGTCTGTCCTCCGGATCACTAGATCACACCGAGGCAGGAAGACTCTGGCCTTTTCTGTTCTCCACTGCCTCTTTCATGCCTGGAATGTGCTGGTTCGTATGAGATTCCCAGTGATCATTTATGAGCAAACAGTGAATGAATTTTAACCTCCCATTAAAAAAAAAAAAAAAAAAAAAAAAGCTCTTTCCAAAATGTATGAATTGGGAGATTTCTCAAACTTAGAAAGGGACTCAACACTGAAAATCGATAATAACACAAGGTCTGCCTCCAAGGTGCTATTGGAAAGGGGAGCAGGAAGCAGATTTTCTGACCAGGAGATGTAGAACATGAGGATCATTTCCTAAATTCAGATCAGTTGGTGATACAGAAACTGATGTATCAAGGGCAAGATTAGATGGAGAAGCAACATCAGATGGTAAGAGATGAGCCCTGTGGAGACAAGATCTCTCACTTGGACCTGAAGCTCAGAGAAGGCTGTAAGCCTGCAGACTGGTGATTCCAGACAGCTTTACTCAGCCCTGGATTATCCTCAGAGCAATGACTCCACCTCTTTACTTCTGTTTCTCCAAGCCTTCACTGGTAGTTGATTTCTTTGTTAATTCTTTTTCTAAAGCTAACTTCAAGTCCCATAGATCAGTTTGAAGTACACAGCTCAGCAGACAGGCATCATCACGCACACCTTAATTCCAGCACTCAGGAGGTAGATGCAGGTAGATCTGTAAGTTAGAGGACAGCCTGGCCTCCATAGCAAGTTCCAGGCCAGCCAGGGCCACATAAAGAGACCCACTGAGTTGCCATCTGTATTTGGCCATCTTCCCTAAACGCCCAGAACACCACCAGGACTATAATGTCTTTCAAATCACTTAATTACAACAATAAAAATGCAGATTAAAATGTTCCCTGTGAATAAAATGCTCTAAACATTACACTCCAGCAGACTCTTTGACCATGTCTCCCAGCAACTTTGAAGGACCGGCAAGGATGATCATCTATGCCTGTGAAACTGTCTTCCCTAAGCAAAGCTGATTTTATGGGTTTAAATTCTCGAGTTGTACAAACATGAGCAAACATACATTGTTCAATGGTCCCTAATGTGACACGAAGGAGAAAGAAAGATAGCCACTGTTTCCTTCTGATGCTGTCCCTCAACTTCACCCCCCCCACACTTTGTAGAAACAATAATGCCTCTTTCTAAAGAGGTTTGAGATTTTTCTCAAGGTCTAAGATTAGGATTATAAAGGGAAGGAGGTCACGTGGCTTTGTGAGCCATTTAGCACCATCACCTAACCATTAAAAATTCTACAGGAAATTTTGACTTAAAGTCTTCTTTGCCCTTGACAGGAAAATCACTTTTGGGGATTCTTTTTTTGTTTATTTGTTTTTGTTTTTCGAGATAGGGTTTCTCTGTATAGCCCTGGCTGTCCTGGAACTCACTCTGTAGACCAGGTTGGCCTCGAACTCAGAAATGCGCCTGCCTCTGCTTCCCAAGTGCTAGGATTAAAGGCATGCGCCACCACGCTCGGCATTCTTGACTATAGTTTCTAGACCAATTTATACTGGAAAATTCTTTTGGTTCTCAAAGATTACCCCCCCCCTTTCACAGATGCCTTCTGGGCTGAGCAGCTAATGTATGTCATCATCAATGTGCACGCAGAGTTTTGCAACCAGCTTTCAAGAGTAACACTACAGTTTATATAGAGAATCTAGAAACCGCCCCCTCCCCCAAAGACCTATGTACTAAAGATTTAATCAACTTGGCATTACTGGAAGATGACAAAAAAATTTCAAGAGGCCTAATAGGAGGTTGTGTAGTCCTTGGGACCCTGCTCTCTGCCTCTTCCTTTTCTACCACATTCTGGCTACATGGTCAACAGTTGCTTTACCACAGCACCATGATATGATTCTACCTTGCCTTGTTACACAAGTTCATAGGCAAGAGGACCAACTAGTACCTCCAACACCATGGTCCAAAGCAAACCTTTCCTCTTTGTAAATTTGAATGTCTTTGGTATTTTGTTGTAATAACAGAAAGCTGGTTAACATAGGAGTAAGATCCTGACTTTCCACACTTGCACATTTTTATGGTCCTAACAATTCTAACAATGGATCCTGTCCATCTATCTCCATGATATCCCTTAAGTAGGCTGCAGAAAGAAACATATACAGTTGGTTATCACAAGCTGATTCTGACCTGGATGCTTATAAACACTTATGAACCAATTACACCCACCAATATCACTTAAGCCATGTGTTCAGGGTACCACAGACTGAAAAGGGAAGTGGAGCATACCATGGAGATAAGGACTTAGGAAGTTAGGCGAGAGTCCTCAGGTCCAGGCGTTTGCATGCTTAAGCCAAGGAGATGATTCTTCTGTGTCCATGACTGCTCAGTGTCCTTGAGAGCCCTGTATCCACAATCTACAGAGGTACATGGGATAGGTCGAGAACAAGTGGACAAAACTCAAAACTCTCAGTGTTTTAAAGTGGAAACCAATCTCCTTTCTAAGGCCCATGAGATCAGACACTTCTTTCTTCCCAAGCATCTGCTCTACCTGGTCAGAAATATAAACTCCAAAAGAGTTTAAACTGGCTTTCTGACTGTAGGATTTGCAAGTTGGAGAAATGAAAGACGCAAGAGCTATAGGCAAAGGCCTAGATGCTCTCTGAAATGAAGCACCTCTGACCCCAACTGGCTGCTGAAGTACACTGCATTTCTAGATGGCCAAGTCTCAGTGTGTAACCCTAAGGGCTGCGTCTAGCCTGTGTACACCTTGACTTGGTTTTGTTGTTGTTGATGATGATGAAGATGATGATGATGATGTTGTTGCTGCTATTGTTGCTGCTGCTGTTGTTGTTGCTGCTGTTGCTGCTGTTGCTGTTGCTGTTGTTGCTGCTGTTGCTGCTGCTGTTGTTGTTGCTGCTGCTGCTGCTGTTGTTGCTGCTCTTGTTGTTGCTGCTGCTGCTATTGTTGCTGTTGCTCTGCTGCTGTTGTTGTTGCTGTTGTTGCTGCTGTTGTTGTTGCTGCTGCTGCTGTTGTTGCTGTTGTTGTTGCTGCTACTATTGTTGTTGCTGCTGCTGCTGCTGTTGCTGCTCTTGTTACTGCTGCTGCTGCTCTTGTTGCTGTTGCTGCTGCTGCTGTTGTTGTTGCTGCTATTGTTGTACTTCTCAGGGTGGCAAACAATTCTATTGCACTATATGGAAATGATCCAAGAGAAAGTTTGAAGATTCTACATGTGGGCTTGGTTTTCCATTTCTCACTCTCTGGTCCTTTTGCTGCCAAAACACCAGATCCTCCTTCTTTGTTTAAGTCCTTCATGAAGATTTCAGTGCTGGACATGAAATTTTGCCCACCAAGTTATTGGTCAGAGGGGCCCTGTAGGGATCCAGAACAATGTAGGTTTGTTGTTTTATCTTGGTTGCCAACATAACTAAGTGTGTGGGGGTGGGGGTGGGGGGAGGCAGGCACAAAAGGCCTGAGAAACTCACCTAGTCTCCAGTGACCACAGGTGCCCTCATCTGCATAGAGAATAACACTGCAAATACACCCACCTTTGGCAGAAAAATAGAAAGCAGTTGGGAATGCTTCTGAGAGTAGAGAAAACTAAAGGGAAAAAAAGAGGAAGAAACAGAATTCTGACACTGCTGGCATCTGGGGTGGTTACTTTTATGTTTAACTTGATTGGATCAAGAGAAACGCAGGTGGGTAGAGAAGCCACCTCAGTGTGTGTCGGTGACAGTGTTGCCAGACAGACATAAGGGTTCTTTCTGCTCTAGCCAGTAGACCAATCCCTTGAAGGGCTCAATTACCCAGTAGCAATGCAGAGAGAGAGTGAAAGGTAGGCGATAGGGCTTACTCAAAGGAGCTAAGTCACTGAGGGTATGTCCTCTGGAGCTGTATCTGCCCCGGGTCTCCTCCCCTCTTCCTTTCTCCTTTCTTGTGCACAGTGAAGATCTTCTGCCCCCATGTTATTTATCCCGCGTGCACGAGGCCAAGCAGCCATAGACAAAGCCCCCTGAAACAAGGCACTTACTTCTTTTTCGTTATGTAATTAAACTTCCTCCCTTTAAGTTGTTTCTACCACACAAAAGCTCACAAACATGACAGTGCACCTAGGCTGGGTGCTGGGTGAGATGGAGGAACGCGGGACCAGCCCGTGTTCACTATAATCTCGCTGTGAAAAACATTACAAATGTCTTAGGTTTTTAAATCAATATTATTTATCTTTCATGCATTCCTCTGCTTGTCTTGTGGCTCCCTAGCCTGGTAATACCCAAGGTATAGAAAATAAACTCTTTGTTTCAATAAATATCTAATAGCGCCAGCACACTACTTTATTTTTAACAAAATGCTATCTAATGAGTAGCACTGAGTCAACAGCTTTATTGTTTCTTGGCACATGGCTGTGAGATCCTCAGCCAGCATCTAGGTAGATTTTCTATATAAAAAACCTAAATCCTGAAGATGAACTTTATTCCATAATGCTAGGAAAGAATGGTTAATAGGTTTCTTAAAAGCATGTTGGTTTGCCTATCATATTTAGACTATACAACGGAGTGCAAAGATTACCAAATGTCATTAAGTGTGGGTTTTGAATATAAGAAGCTGACTAGCTACTCAGGAAGAGAAGTATGATACAATAAAATGTATGATATTATCTGTTTAATGTGAACATTAGCTGCTGAGTACTGGGAGCTTATCTGGTTCCCTCCTTTGTACCAAACGTTTTCTAAATTTTATCTTTTTTTTTTTTTTTTTTTTTGGTTTTTTGAGACAGGGTTTCTCTGTATAGCCCTGGCTATCCTGGAACTCACTTTGTAGACCAGGCTGGCCTTGAATTCAGAAATCCGCCCGCCTCTGCCTTGTGAGTGCTGAGATTAAAGGTGTGCGCCATGTGCGCCACTACACCCTGCATTAAATTTTATCTCTTTAAACCAGTAGCACATCCTTATGAGGTTGAAACTATTATTATTCTCACTGAAGGAATATGAAAACATACACAAAGTTCATTTAAACTTGTCAAAACTCTATTCTAAAGAGAAACCAGATCCTGCTCTTAAACATCAGGGGATCTGCCTTGCCAGGAAGCTCACAGCATGGGTTAGCAGAATGTGCATAGAACTGAAGAATAGACCTGACTCCTAGCTGGAGAAAGGAGAAGTCTTTCAGGGACAGAGAGAGTGAGAACATGTATAGCTGACAAATGAGAATCGTGGGTCACCTGGGTTCCAGGAGTGAACCTGCTGCCTGCTGCCTGCTGCCTGCAAGACCCTTCCTGCATAGAACTAGCTGGCAGATAAACAGTGGTCATTAATAAAAGTGGGTTGAAGTCAGGTCACATGGTGGCTGCCCTGAAAAAGAAAGCACCCTAGGGATTGGTATCACACAATGTAAAACATAAGCTGGTTCTTTCAATAATTCCTTGAAAGAGGTTACACGACATGACATTAAACTGTGGGCAATAAGTCCTAATAATAGCTAAGAAAGATTCCTGGGGTCCAGCTAAACTCCAGTCCTGGGCATCTTGCTCCATAGCCTCATTTAGTAATTATCAAACACTAAGGTATTTTCAACTTTGGCCCTGTCATCTAAAACCCATCTTGGTCAAATCCTGCACCAAGTCCTCTCATATGGCCTGCCTTCTCCCAAGGGAGCCCAGGAGCTAACATCAGCATCACCACCATCAAACATGGCTGGGTTGCAGGTGAGGACATGGAGGCTCAAGGACAGAAGGGATTGGTGCTAGGGCATCACACAAACTAGGCATGTACTCCAGCACCGAGTCATGCTCCCAGAACTCCTCAACCAACAGCTTTATAAAAGGTTCTCAAATATGGTCAAGTCAAAGTTCAAATTCATTGAGTTTTGGGTTTGGAATTTTGTTTGTTTGGTTTTTAGTTTTTCAAAACAGGGTTTCTCAGCGTAGCCCTGGCTGTCTTGAACAGTCCTCTGCAGACCAGGCTGGCCTTGAACTCAGGCCTCTGCCTCCTGAGTGCTGAGATTAAAGGTGTGCACCACCACTGCCTGGTAAACCCATATCATCTTCTTCTGGTGTTCAGTATTGTACTCTGTAAAAATCAGCTGGGAAGTCACATATACCAAGGTGCTAGGTGATAGCAGCTCAAAAATACATGACACGTGCCCAACACTGGGGGATTCATTGCGACTCCATGGATAAACTCAGTAGAGGTGGTAACTGTAACTATTTGCTGTCTCAACATTCACAATTTGGTGAATGTGTATAAATTATCCAAGAACAATTTTCAAGAGTAAAAAGTCAGTTTGAATGTAGTTTATTTCACTTGTCCCTATTTGAATGACAGTAACTGAACAAGGCCAGCTGCCAGTCCTTCAAAATGGACCCCACAGTGGTGAGCAGCGATTTCTTTTTACCTTTTTATTGATTCTTTGTGAGTTTCACAGCGTGCTCTCCAGTTCCGCTCGCTCCCCCATCTCCTCATATCTGCCCTTTGCCCCTGCAACCTCCCCCCCGCCCCCCGCCAAAGAAACACACCACATGCAACACACACACACACACACACACACACACACACACACACACACACGCACACGCACACACGCACACATACGCACGCACGCACGCACAAAACAAAAACAAAGTGTAGAATCACCATTCCTATAGTTTGCCCGTAAAATGGTCCCTTGGTCTTTGTAAGCATGGAGTGCAGACTGATACAAGCCTGCCACCTTCTGGAGTCAAGCAGAACTAACACAAGGTTCTCGGGAATGCGGAGAACTGTGAGCAGAAAAGGGTATTTAACATTTAAACTTTAGATGTACAAACTTTAGATGTAACTGCTCACAGCCAGCCCCATTTTTAATAGGCCGGTGAATTCAACACAGAGGAAGACTTCAGGAAAATAAGTTACAAAGGATTTGCAGTCAGTAAAGCCAACTAGACTTAAGCGCAAGTCATAACTGGGCCACATGTCACATTGAAGGTATTATTAAAGCTCTCCAAACCTTAGATTTCTTGTTTGTGGTATGAGCCTGTGTGTATGTCCAATGACTGAAGGATCAGGATACATGAATGCATTTTTGTGGATAGGTGTGTGCACTGGTGGTTGTGCACGCCTTTAATGTCAGCATTCAGGAGGCAGAAGCTGGGGAATCTCCTGAGTTAGAGGCCAGCCTGATCTATAAAGTAGAATGAGTTCCAGGACTACACAGACAAACCTAGTCTTAAAAAACCAAAACCAACCATCCAACCAAAACCAAGCCAAAACCATGCAAAGTGTTTACTGTGGTGCACAACATGAAATCACATTTAATCAAGTATGACAGCGGTGAGCATTGTGTATGCTGGATACCTTTCAGGGACTGCTGCATTTCTGCTTTCTGACAGCCACGTGGGTCAGACATTACTACCACTGTGCTGTGGATAAGAAAGTGAGGCATAGCAAGCTTGAGAATAGCAGAAACCTGGCAATTGTGTGCCACATGCTCTCCCTTCGAGGCTCAGCAAGTTTGAGAATCGTAGAAACCTGGCGATTGTGTGCCCAATGCTCTCCCTTCTTGATGACTAAGATCACCTGTCCACCCTATCACAAGTGGTGACGGCTTGCATACAGATTTGGGAAACCCAGAGAGGACTTCAGTTCTCCTTGTCTTGGGTGGAGGCGAGTGGCCTTGTGTCCAATTGTTCTTAAGGGGGTAGTCTTCTGGGGGTGGGGCAAGGTGCACTCTCTGGAAAGGGGACATCAGCTCATGAAAGGAGAGGCAAGGGAAGAATTTTTCTCCCTCTCCTCAGATCTCCTATCTGGATGTGTCTCAGGGAGCTGAGAAGCTCTAAGTCTCTGTACACAGCATCAGAGACACATTCAAAGGTACACGCTTCATCAGCCTAGGCTTGTCTCACTCCACCTTCACCATCAAGACTAAATACCGCAAGTGTGGGGCTTTCCTGGCCAAAATAACTAAGGATTATCTACTCTTTAAAATTGTAACAGAAATTGCATGTGTGTGCATATGTGTGTGTATATGCATATGTGTGTGTGTGTGCACACGCGCGTGCATACATGCGCACGCACATGCATGTGCGTGCATGTGTGTGTGTGTGTGTGTGTGTGTGTGTGTGTGTGATGTACATGAACTAAAAATCTATCCAGACGTTGCACATTGTAGATGTTAAGTCCAAAGGAAACTTGGAATAAATATCTAACTGTAGCACAGCAGGCCTCCAGGCTCGCTCCTCTCAGCTCTTCTCCTGTTCTCTACGCTAAACCTCCTCAGACAGTCCATGGAGGGCTTCCCTTCCCTTCCCTTCCCTTCCCTTCCCTTCCCTTCCCTTCCCTTCCCTTCCCTTCCCTTCCCCAGCTTCTGATTCCTATATTACCTTGCGATCTCAGCCATGAGCTCTCTTATCCTCTTGGTTCTCTCTCCCTCTCCCTCTCCCTCTCCCTCTCCCTCTCTCTTTCCCTCTCCCTCCCTCTCTCTCCTCCTACCTCCTGTAAATGCAATGTAAACCAGCCCAAATTTGGTTAACTTTTCAAGGCTAATGTTTTTTTAATTGGTTAATTTATTTTTTGAGACTGGGTTGCACTGTGTGGCTGGCCCTGTTTGTCCTGGAATTCTCTCTGTAGACCAGGCTGGCCTTGAACTCAGAGGTTAGCCTGCCTCTGCCTCTGCCTCTGCCTCTGCCTCTGCCTCTGCCTCTGCCTCTGCCTCTGCCTCTGCCTCTGCCTCTGCCTCTGCCTCTGCCTCTGCCTCTGCCTCTGCCTCTGCCTCTGCCTCTGCCTCTGCCTCTGCCTCTGCCTCTGCCTCCCCAGTACTAGGTATAAAGGTGTGCACCACCACTGCCTGGCTAAGGTTAATATTTTAAATGTAATTTTTTACCCTGCTTTCATTGGTTAGTAAAGCAGCCAGGCATTGCTAACCCTTCATCTCCAGTAGAGTTCACTCTGAAAGAATAGTAGCTGGCATCTTCTCATTTCCACTGTTAAACTGAGGCGCCCCATCCCAGATGTGGGCTGAATCAACCTTAAAAAGGCATTCAGAAAAAGTTAGATTTCCTGCTCCTGCCCCCTCAAAAACATTCAAGGCTACATTTGCATTAGCTGAGGCAGACTGCAGGTACCAGAGCAGAACAAGATTGGAGTATTAAAAATAAATTACTTTGTACTCACAGAGTAGAACACTACAGGAACTTTTTTTTAAAAGGATGGAGCCCTTTGTGAATTGATCGATAAGGTACTCACTCTAAGCTATACTGATGTGGGGGTGGGGTGGGGGAGAATCTGAACACAGAGCTTGGAGAGCAGTGTTTCTATCAGTCAGGGTGAGTCAGACTATAGTGCAGGGGCGACTTAACCATTGAACCATAATGGCTTAGCGTAGCACTGAGTTTAAAGTCTAGTGCATTCTTTATACACAATATTCAATGGCAGAGGATCCCCTGCCCCTAAGCATTCAAGACCAAAGGAGGCTTTAACTTAGGACGCTGTCATGGGGACAGTTGCTTCCAGAATTGCTTGCTGTGAAACCATCTCAGACTACTCATGGTCATTGCCTGGAATTCTTACATGGATCTCTCTGAATAAAGTGAACCGTGACATTCTGCAAGACCACAGAGGAGAAAAGCACCTTTTATCTAATGGATGTGTCCTAAGGGAAGTAAGGGGAGGGGCTAAGTACAAGCGTCCTAATTAGATGTCACCTTCCTACCATCATGCCTGCGTCCCAAGGCGTGCTGCACTTCCTCTTACGCCAGGACCCCAGATAAGACTTTCCTTCCTTAGGTTTCTTCTGTTGGGTACTTTTTGCACAGCAATAAGAGAAATAATGAATATACCTAGCTTCCATGGTTAAACTTACATGCACACGCTGGGGAACCAGTGCTCTCTTGATCCTCTCTAACATCAAACCTCAGTAGAACTTGGTTCTCTTAAACCAGTCTCCAGCCTGGCAAAGCTATAGTTCTGTCTGTCATCTACTCCCATTCCCTTTCCACATAAGCATAAGGTTAGTTTTCTATGCTGGCCTCTCAAAGACCCCAGTCTCTCCACCCATTCTCTAGATCCAGTCATTGATTACAACACAGGTTAAAGAGAGAACAGAGCAATGTTTTCATAGGCACACACACTCTCAGGATTTTGACACTAGCACATGACAACATACTCTAAAAGACACATGATTCAGTATTCTAGAGCCTTCCACATCAGTTTCCCCAAAAGACCCGCAGAGTGGGCTCAAGCCCTACACTGGGGACAGGCTAACTCCTTTTGTGCCTTGTTACCTGAAACTCTCGTGCCAAGACACCAAGCCAACCAATACCAACGATCACTCACAGAGTCGGAGGCATAGGTGCGCAACCTGCAGTTTCATTGATTCAGAAAGAGGATCAGTAGAGGGCACCCTCCAGCAACCATTACAAAGGATCTAGGTGAGCAGATATGGTCACAGCCACCCTCTGCAGGAGGAGCCGGTGTTAATTTCCACCCAGTGTGGGAGATAGTGATGTCCCCAAATGGGAGAACTCGGACATGTTACACATTCCCCAAGCCTTGTATACGAGAAACGGGTAGATGATTCTTTGAAAGGTGGTTTCCTTTGGGATATCCATCTACACTTACTGGAAGATGGGCCAGTGTTTCAATGGCTCCTCACTCTCACTTCTGCCTCGGGCAGGAAGAGGAAGAAGAGGAAAAGAGAAGGTTTGGGGAACTCTTTAAGAAAGAAGATTCAAATCCTTCACAGTTTTAAGATTCTATAATTTTGTCAATTTACTCTTTGTGTTTCAGGAATCTAGTGTTTGAATTCCCGTGAGGCCAGCCATATACTCTTCCTCTGATCCAAGGATATATTCAAAAGCATCCATGCTCTAAGCTAACTTATCCAAGGAGTGCGGAATGAATGTGGCCTGACCCCAGATGTTGCCACAGCTGTCTTCCTATGAGCTGGAAGCTGCCATTGCTAGATTCATTCTATGTTGGCACAATAATTGTATCTTATTGCCATCGGAAAGCCAAACCTACAAATGACCAAATGACCCATGTTATCCAGGACGATATTATCAACAAGTCTTGTCGTATCAAGTGTAAAATGGCTCACTCCTTACCTGACAATCATCTTGTCTTTTTAAAAAAGACTCTCTCAATCCTTTCTTTACTGAATTAGTCCTTCACGCTTGTGAAATATGTTCCACACTGAGACATGGTAGCTGCCCCCTGAGTGCTTGAGGAAGGGCCAGGTGACGTTACCCAAAAAACGTAAGGACTTAGCTTTTCTGGATTTAAACCTGACTAATGTGAAACAGGAGATGAGAAAGAACATAACACCCACATCCCTCCTTTCTTCCATCCATGATATTTCTCCTCAAAACCCTCCAGAGAAGGCACATGTGTCAAAAGGAGATGTATGACACCACTTCTTTCCCTGGGGATGCTAAGTTCAGAAATGTCTCCCACAGGCTCATGTGTTCGAACACTTCATCCCAACCCAGTGACATTGCTTTGGGAAACTGTGGAGCCTTTGGGATAAAAGGCTTGACTGACAGAGATGGATTACAGGTTACATCCCAGCCCCATCAACTTTTGGTTCCATTCTCTGCTTTCTGGTCAACCCAGATGTGAAGACGTGCTCCAAACACCAAGCCGTACCAGCCTGTGCACTCTCCCCGCTGCAGACTGTCCTCTGATACCACAAGCGTAATGAACTCTTCCTCCCTTAAGCTGCTCTTCTGCTAGGCATTTGTCACAGAAACAGGGAAAAAGGTAAGACAGGGAGTTAGAGCCAGCATGGTACATCGTACTCTATGGGGTCACGTGTTCCCAAATCCACCTCTACTTCAGTCATCCACACCGTACTGAGCATGTCTCAGAAACCATGTCCACAGTTTACTCTGTCCTCTTTCAGAAGAGCAATGCTATGGTTGTCCCTCTGACAGCCTTTCCAAATGCCCCTACAAACAGCACTCTTCTTTCTGTGTGGGACCCTAGGCTCATACCCGTTGGATAAAAGAGAAACACTATGCACACATATGGCTAATAGCAACCATCTAAAAAGCAAAGTTCTAAGAAATTGCCCATGATAATAAACAATTATACATATGGTTATTACAGCCAAGGTTTGCACCTTTGTCCTGGTAGGCTTTGCCATGTGGTAGGCACCTGCTCAGATAAGACTAACAACAGCGGGGGGTGGGGGGGCATACAAGTTCTCCTACTGGCAATGTAAAGTCAGTTGATTCAAATATACACCAGTAGCCTCCCCAAGTTCCATAGCTTGGTAAGTACTTATGAGTGATAGGACCAAGAGAGGCCCAGAGTTATGGTAGCAATCTCCTTCCATGCAATATAGAGGTAGGAGAGAATTCCCATGGCATAGCTGATTTGCTCTTAGGAAACTTAATGGTATCGCAAAAGTCTATGCTTTTCAGTGAATGAGAGCTGTCAAGGGCAAAATAAGCAATCCTTGAATCCAGTGAAGGGACTGCGTGTCACCTATAGGGAAGACAACAGTGTTATGATGTAGAGAGCCGCTCCTGAGTAGGCTCTGTTGCCATTCTAAGATGGCACTGACATCTTGTTACCACCCCTCGTTTAGAGCCAGTAAATGACTCAAAAGCACGTGCACCTGTTGTTTAACTGCCGCCCAGCCTGGGGCTTAATTGAGTAATGGCCCAGCAGCCAATCCGGTTAAGACACGCCTCTTCCTTGGCTATATAAGCCGAGGCTTTTCCGGGCTCTGGGTCTTCCTCTTTCAATGCTTCGATAAAGAGCATGCTGTAGAAGGACTCTGAATCTGGTGTTCGTGTGAGTTCCTGCGGGCAAGAAGATAGTGCGACTCACATTATGGAGCCTTCAGAATGGTTTCTGAGGTTTCTCTGTTAAATGGATGAAAGCTGAACATTTAGAACTGACTGCTGGCAGGCATATGGACATCTAGGCCTTTGGATGGAACGTAGCTTCCAGAAGCCAGGTGAATTGTACCACACTAGCAGCAAAGCAGCTTCCATCAAAAGCAACTAGAGCAGTGGTTCTCAACCTTCCTAAGGCTGCAACCCTTTAATACAGTACTTCATGTTGTGGTGAGTCCCAAACAAAATCATTTTTTGTGGCTACTTTATAACTCTACCTTTGCCACTGTTGTAAATATCTGTGTTTTTCAAAGGTCTCTGGCCACCTCTGTAAAAGGGACATTTGACCCCCCAAAGGGGATTATGACCCAGAGGTTGAAGAACACTGATCTAGAGCATTCCCATGAACAAAATGATCTGTACAGACTGCAACAGAACTTTAAAAATCCCAGCTGACCCCCACAGAGAAGATTCAGTGCAACGGCCTGAAGAATTCATGGGGGAACTGGGCATCATGCGGAATGTGAACTCTGTATGCCAAGACCTCGCACCCAAGGCAGACCTCATCAGGGCAGAAACTGCAAAAGTGGGGGCACAGAGAGTGGCAGTGGCCAGGCCACACTGGCAGCCAAGATAGGTGGGAAGGGGGCTGCCGAGAAGGGATGTGGGCAAGTCTGCAGAGAGTGAGAAAGCCAAGAAGGCTGTGGACGTAAGGAAACTGAAGACGCTTTTGCCAGAAGGATGTGGCTGCCAAGAAGCCGAGAACGGAAAAGAAACCATTAAAAACTGTTTGCTTTCATAAAGATCAAATAATTTGGGACAGCTTATTTGACTAAAGAGCAATCAAAGATCCAATCAAAGGGGAAAAATAAAGAAAAACTTAATTCTTAGGTTTTGAATATGGATGTTCACAACTCCTGAAATCTCTCTGGATTCTGTTCTTTCAAATATAAACTCTCTTTTTCTCAACTGTGCATGCTTCAGTAATGAACAGAAAATCCCTCTAGGGGGAGCCATGCCCTTGTTAGCATATTTAGAGTTAATCCCTCTGGGCAGGTCAGGGACCGGCCTCATAATGGACCACTCTCAGAAAGGCAGGTTCTTTTTTCTGTTTTGTTTTTGTTTTTTTTTTTTTTTTCTTTTTCGAGACAGGGTTTCTCTGTGTAGCCCTGGCTGTCCTGGAACTCACTTTGTCGACCAGGCTGGCCTCAGAAATCCACCTGCCTCTGCCTCCCAAGTGCTGGGATTAAAGGCGTGCGCCACCACTGCCCTGCCCGGAGGCAGGTTCTTTTCCATACAAGATTTTCACCCCTCTAGAGCAGCCCCCCACCAGCTGCCCCCAGTTTAGCCAGGGAAGGCTTGCAAGATTTTCTGAATTCTGTAATGACTCCCTTTGTCTTTTCTTCTGTCGTTTTTCTCTCAGAGGGCTGGCCACGGCTACATATACTTTCAGACTCTCCAAGGTTTGGCTCTTCCCCACTCTTTCTAGTGGATGTATGTAGGTGTTGAAAGGCATAATGGAAGGTGCCCAATATCTGCCATCTCCTGACTCTCTAACTTGCAGATCCTTGGCTGAGACATATTCCCCAGAGGTCCCTATGATAATAATCCAGTAGTAAGTTTCAAACACCCAGCAAGATGCAGCTTGGAGCAGAGACAGACTCTGTATCCAGGCCAAGCACTCTGTGTGCCTTGGTTTTCTCCTTTGTATAGCCAAGGTCGCTGACTCTGCGCTTCTGAGATTTTTCTGACAGACTCAGCTTCTATGGAAGAGGTTTTCCACGTGATCACTGCAAATTTATCATTTTTGTTTCTTTGGTAGTTATCAACCTTACATATAATAGCATAGGTCTTTATTGGTATATTCTTTATTTAATAGTAACTAACCATATCAATGACCAGTTTATAACATTTATCCTCGGATGTTCTGTGACAATAGACAGAATTCCTGTAAGCATATCCCTTTTAGAATAGCCACTACACGGGGCTTCAGAGATGGCTTGGCAGTTAAAAGCATTGCACTAGCTGCTCTGCCTGAGGACCCAGGTTCAATTCCCAGCACCTACAAATGTAACATATAACCACCTATAAATCCACGGTACACAGACATGCACGTTGGCCAAACACCTGCACACGTAAAATAAAAATAAATCTTTTACATAGGTATTACAGGGACTTTGCAGAGTGACGATGGCTTTTCCAAGACTCTCCTAGCTGTGACCTGGGAGTCAGCTTTGGCAGTGAAGCATGTGTGGCGCTCTCAACCTCAACCTTGGACCAGGAAAACTGGGAAAGCCCAGGCATTTTTATGACCTCAGCCTGTAAATTTCTCTGGCCCTCTGAATATGGAACCCAACATTGTAGGACCCCTGGCTACTGACCCAGTCAGGGCCCTGTGCCTCACATCTGGGGCCTAAGGGCTCTCCCAGCCTCAGGTTCACACCAGTGAGACTGGCATCGCCTGCCTATCCCATGCTCTGCCTGTTGTCTTCCTCTTGTCTAGTGACTGCCAACTAGAACCAGATCAGATAAACAAGCAAGCTACTCTGTTGTAGAGTGTGATAAGCTTTCTCCACTGGGGGCTTGCCTTTAGCACCAGGAAAATCAATGAAATTTTTCTACACGGCTTACAAATTCTTATATATATATATACTCTTTTTTTTTTTGGTTTTTCGAGGCAGGGTTTCTCTGTATAGCCCTGGCTGTCCTAGAACTCACTTTGTAGACCAGGCTGGCCTCGAACTCAGAAATCTGCCTGCCTCTGCCTCAAGTGCTGGGATTAAAGGTGTGCGCCACCATGCCTGGCCTTATATATACTCTTTTCCATTTAACATCTCTATTAAATCTATCATTTATTTTCTACCTCTTCTAGACTGACATACTAGCTTGATTGGGAAAAATGCTATTTTCATTAAGAATGTTACTTCTGCCATTAATTTTCTATTAATTAATGCCTTCATTTATTTGATAAATATTTATTCAATAATTATTTATGGATAGACGAAAGTAAATAAAGAAATGTGAGTCTTATATTTTAATAATTGGTATTCTTTTTCCTTTCTTTATAACATCTTATTTGTACCTGTTTTTCTGCTAGAATTGATACTGTTCTAATTGTAATGAATTGCCTTTAAAGATTAGAAATGCTAACTTTTGGCATACTGGTGGGACTACAGTTCCAAGAACAGAGTTAATATCTTGATTTTTGTGTTACTTTAAAAGAACACACTGTTGAAGTGTCACTGGCCATGTCAGTTGAGTACTGGATCGTGTGAAACGAGAATCGGCCATAGTCAGCTGTTTTTGACCAGGGAAGGAGGAGTTTCTGTCAACTGGTGCTTTGTGCCAAAAGGTTTGGGAAATGATGAGTGAACTAGACCTGGAAGAAGGCATAAATGACCAGTTACTAAGCACACTGAGCATTTGACATCTGGTGTGTGTCCCACAAGCAGCCAGCATCTACCTTTGACCAACGGGTCAGTGGGTGATGAGCTCCAATGCACAGTCCTAACGCAGCTTTGGGGTTTTGCAAGAGGAAACATGGCTTCTGGTTTGGATTTCTAGGTGTGTCTGAGCCAGCCCTATGAAGCAAGTCAGTAAGCAGCACCCTCCATGGCCTCTGCATAATATTTAATATAAGGGAGTCTATCTCATTCAAGTGGAATAACATGACATTTTTTTCAAGCTGATTTTGCCATGCAGGCTCTCTCCCTGTCAAAAGAGAGCACATCATAATGTTTCTGCCTTCCCAAAACATTATTACTAGCTTGATATTGAAAATCAGATCTCAGCTTATCAACCAAGTATATCCTTTATTCCCCAAATATCACATTATATTTTATGTGTTATAAGAATGTCATAGTCAATGAAGTATCCTCCCCAGCTATAGAATGTCATTTTGTTTTCTTGCTTGCCTAATTAGGTAAAGAAAAGTTTGAATCTGTCATTTGAAGATGCATAGATTCATTCAGATTCAGCTACTGAAAATCACGTCTTTGTTTCACTAAGCCTGACTATGCTGAAATTTTCATCCTGTATATTGAGATCTCATTTTCCCCCTGTGCTGGCTGGTTTTGAATGTCAACTTGACACAGCTTGAGTCATCAGAGAGAAAGGAGCCTCAATGCCATGAGAGCCAGCTGTAAGACATTTTCTCACTTAGCAATCAATGGCGGAAGTCCCAGTCCATTGTGAGCAGGCCACCCCTGGGCTGTGAGTTCTATCAGAAAGCAGGCTGAGCCAGTCCTGTGAAGCCAGCCAGTTAGCAGCACCCTCCATGGCCTCTGCATCAGCTCCTGTCTCCAAGATTCCAGCTCTGTTTGAATTCCTGCCCTGACTTCCAGTGATGGACCGTGATCTAGAAGTTTAAGTGGAATAAACCATTTCCTCCCCAACTTGCTTTTTGGTCATAGGGTTTTCCTCACAGCAATAGAAACCCTAACTAAGACACCCCTCAATTTCTCAATTTGAATTCAACGGTGGGATTTCCTTCTCTGAGGAAAAGAAGGAAACCTGTCAGAATATGAATTCCTGAGTGCTGAGTGGCTGTACCTACATGACATGTCCCATCAAGCTAACTTGTCTAAGTTCACCACCAGATGTAGACATCAAACCTTTCATAAACAAATAAGATCTAGCGGTCTAAGGCAGTAATTAGTGTGGCTGCCATCTTGAGCAGTCAATCAAACCAGTTACTCTGCATAATGTCGACCGATCTGCACTGTGGTTCGGCTGATTTTTTTTTTTTTTTCTGTGCTGTAAACTCCATGGGAATCTGTTAGCTGTGTTTCCAGGGAGAAGAAAATAGAGTTTTAAAAATCTGTCTTTTTAAAAGAACTTGTAAAAATAAATAGAAAGAGTTCTCTCAGCACGTTGAAACTGTATCCTAGGCAGCACCACCTGTGAAAGCAATCTTCTTTGTCACTCCGTGAAGGAAACTCTGAGTCCCCGACATTGTTAAATTGTTGCTGCCACACTGATAGGTGGGAGAAGCTCTTCAAACGGCTAAACAATATCCTTGTTTTCCATCCTACAGATGACATTGTTTTCTTTCGGTGGCTATTGCTTTAATTATTCTCTGCTCTGGATCTGCTTGTAAAATGAAGAGTGAGTAAGATGTCTCTTTCTTGGCAGAGCTTGGAGTTCTGTGAATGTTGGGGAACTTTTTCAAGACGTGCGAGTACAGGAATTCAGCAGTTAAGCATCTCCCAAGAGGAAAGGGAGGCTGGGGCAGAGCTGGAAGGAGAAGGGATAAATTGGTAACACTGAGAACTAGAAGACTAGCTTCAAGACAGCTAAGGTTTACGGTCCATACAGAACCTCCCTCTTTCAATTTTTCCACTTCCCAAGGGTCAGGTGCGGGTCAAGAAGCATTTCATTAACTCTTTATTCCCCGCCTTCGTCTTTCTGCAGACAGAAATCCTTCCCAGACTTTTCTCCATAAGACTTGTTGGTAAAGATCCAGATACCTAACCTGTTCAGGCTCTGTCAGCATCTGGCTCAACTAAGAGAGCTGCTGTAGTTCCATAAATAGAGGGCGATGGGACTCCTGCGTGAGTTTAAAGGGGCTAGTGAGATGGCTCAGCGGGTAAGAGCACCCGACTGCTCTTCCAAAGGTGATAAGTTCAAATCCCAGCATCCACATGGTGGCTCACAACCATCTGTAACGAGATCTGGCGCCCTCTTCTGGAGTGTCTGAAGACAGCTACAGTGTACTTACATATAATAAATAAAATAAATCTTAAAAAAAAAAGAGCAAATAAACTCATCTAGATGGAGCATTTACCATATGCAGAGCAGTATGGAGACTTGAAGACTCGAAGTCAGCTTTACGAGGCTGAATTCACTCTTATGTCATTCACACTACCGCTGTGTAGTAGGCTATCCTGCTCCAGGTCCACTGCCCCAAACCACTGAAACCACAAATGGGGAAAGCCTTGGGCTTTGTAGAAAATACTATCTCCCTGCCTGATTTTCATAGCCGCAGCACTATTACAATTAAACATCTGTGAAATAGGTCCATCAGCTTGGTCGTCTGGCAGTGCCTGGCAGTAGAGCCTCCTTCCAGCAGTCAGGGAAAGAAGATCACGCTGCAATGAATCAAGAGCAGACTGGGTGTTGCCAGAAGACAGCAACTTACTTGCTTTTCTGGAGGTATGTCGAGAAAAGAGAGATGGGTGGGCTCAAACAGTTTTGGTTTTTATCTTGGTGTTTTTAAGGCTGAAAGATGTGAGCACAAGTTTAAGCTAAAGGGAAGTTCCTCAAGGTAGAAACGTAATAGAATAAGTGGTGGAAATCTCAGTAGTATGTGCATGTCAAAAAATTACTATAGAAAACATCTCTCTGAGAACTTGACATACTTAATCAATTTACTTCACCAAGAATTTTATGCACTGGGCATGGTGGTACTTGGCTGTTATTCCAGCACTCGGGTGGGAGGGGAGGGGTAGAAGCAGGAAGATCACAAGGTTGAGGCCAGTTTGCTCTACAAAGGAGACCGTATTAGGTAATGGCCTCATGTCCTGTCATGAGGAATTGAGTCAAGCTATACTGAGCAATAGTCCCTAGCCGTAGAGAATTGCGTGGCCCCAACAACCATTCCACTCAGCCTGCAGAAACAATACCCAGGTATTAAAACAACTCACCCTCCTTCCAGTCAACCACAACAGAATAACTGCAACTTCCGATGTGCATATGTATAGATACATGTTCTCAGCCCCACTAAGTGGATTCAGTTTTTACCCCATGGAAAGGCTGAGGCCCCTCACTGCTCGATAAAGCAATTTTATCTTATTGAGATCAAATCTGTCTGCCTCTCTGCCTCTGTTTCTTTATAGACTCCTTCCCATTCAAAACAATACAAAAAAAAAAAAAAGAACTTCATGAGAAAGCTCTTATACTATTCTGATTAAACAGATTAGGAAAGGAAGGAAGAAATCACACAATGTCAAGTCCTAACATTGAAAATGGGACTCATAGTTCAGAACCCAGATCCTCAACAATGGTGCAAACTGGCCTCTCTGGGGAAGGCTTCTGGGTAGGTACACAAATAATGCAAAAGCATTCCGGGGAACAAAAGACCAATATTTCTCTTTAGCAGGAGGCAATGAAGAAAGTCCAAGGGAAATAACAGAAAAGTACAGAGGAACAAAGGAGAGGAGCCGAGGTGATGCACCTTAGATAATGAGGCTTGTATAGACTGGTAGCGTGACTAGTGAGGCTTGTATAAACTTATGGCCTGACCACTCCGTGTTATGGTCAGGGGTAAGGTTTTTATTGTAGATAAGAGAGAGGATTGCCTGAGGCATCTGTAAGAGTGCATAGCAGAGACAACGTAGATGACTGATCATGGCCTGCAGACGGTGAGCTTAGCAGGGCTAAATGGAGGATGGGTAGGTGGGGGAGAGATGCCTAGGAACTGAAGAAGTTTAGGGTAAGGGAGGAGGTGAGAGGACCTAGGAGGACTCTGGACTCTGAGGAGGCCAGCATTTGCTTTGGTATGCTAATTGGCACCTCAGGTGGCCATCTGTCCCTTCTGACAGAGATGGAGAAAAATGTTTCCTTTCAGTAGAGACGGACCAGCTTCATGGGAATGCTGGCTTTAGCTTAACTGCCAGAATGTAGGGAAATGGAGCTTTCCTTGGCCCTGACAAGACTATCTTAAGGTCCCTTAAGAGCAGGAGAGTAAACCCTGTTGTAAGTACAGACACTCAGAAGGAAACAACTACCTCTCTACTTGCTAGAGCAGCTGGTGTCTTCCAATTAGTGTGCCAGCTACAATTACGTAGGCAGAGGTGTGAAGGGCCCAGAACAATTTAGCAGTAAGTGTGAGTATTTAGTTCCTCTACTCAGCAGCCTGTTATGGTGTGAACTTCTGAAGAAATGGCCCCAGCTTTGTTTTGATATGTCTCCGAGGTTAAATGGTGTGAACATATGTTTAAGCTAAGGAGAAGCGGGCTCTATCCTGAGACTGGGTAGCTTTGAATCTGATGCTTAGGACGGTTGGTAGTGGTGGGGGTTGGGAGGAGCACAGTTCAAAGTCAATGGAGCAATGAACTGCCAAGGTCCACATCCACGGCTGGTTTTAGTGTTTTCCTAGGAGAAGTGGAAGAGCAAATCACTGGCTGGTCCTAGACTCAGTATATTAGCCAGAGTTCTCTAGACGAATACCTTATAGAATGAATCTACATAGGAAAAGAAAACACATCTCCACCAAGGCAGCTCCTATAAAGACAGCATTTAATTGGGACAGGTTCAGAGGTTCAGTCCATTATCATCAAGGCAGGAACCCATATGGCAGCATCCAGGCAGACATGGTGCTGAAGGAGCTGAGAGTTCTACATCTTCAACTGAAGGCTGCTAGGAAAAGACTGGCTCCCACATGGTTAAGAGGAGGGTCTGGCTGCCCACTCCCACAATGACACTCTTCCTCCAACAAGGCCAGATCTCCTAAAAAGCACTACTCCCTAAGCCATGCGTAGTCAAACCACCATAGACATACATAGATATAGACATATATAGATACGGACATAGATATTGATGACATAGATATATAGATAATACAGGGGATTTATTAGGATGGTTTACGGGCTCCGGCCCAGCTAGTCCAACAATGGCAATTAACAGAAGGTCCAAGAATTCAGTAGTTGTCCAGTTCAAGAGGCTGGATGCCTCCAGTGGTCTTCAGTGTATGCTGGAATCCTGAAGAAGCAGGCTCTAATGCCAGTGAAGGAATGGACTTGTCCATGAGAGTGAGAGCAAGCGGGCAAAAAGAGAGCAAGCTTCCTTCTTCCACATCCTTTATGCTGGAAGCAGGAGTCGCCCAGATTAAAGGCATATCTTTCCTCTTCAAAGATCCAGTTCAGAAGTGGGTCTTCACACTTCAAATTATTTCATTAAGAAAAAAAAAAGTCCCTCAGAGGTGTGCCTAGCCATTTGGTTAATTCCAGATGTGGTCACATTGGCACTATATCCATATAGTGAAGATTATCTGGGGTCAGCACATGCTCACACTCAATGCAGTCTCCAGTTTGGAGCCCCACCATGTGTACTGCTCCTTAAAAACCGCATGTTTCAGACCGTAAATAGTGAAAGATTTCAGAGAAGAGAGTTGTGTTAGAGTTTCCATCACCATCACAAATGTTGAAGAAAACTTTTTTTTTTCCTTTTTACTCTTTGAGACAAGATTTCTTTGTGTAGCCCTGACTGTCCTGGAACTTGTGCTGTAGACCAGGCTGGCCTTGAACTCAGAGATCCACCTGCCTCTGCCTCTAAAGTGGTTGGATTAAAGGTGTACAAGGCCACTGCCTAGCTGAAGAGAACTCTTAGAAAGAAAAGGCTCATTGGTTCATCAGGTTCTGATCTCTAATTAGTCAGTGCTGTTGTTATAAATGACGAGTGAATTGCAAGAGCCAAAACATTTGCCTCATGGGAAGAGGGAGACAAATCCTCATCAAGGGCAAACTCCCAGTGACCTGAAATCCCCCAACTGAGCTCCTTCTCTCAAAGCCACCAGCTTCCCACGGCAGCACCCTGAGGACAGCGCATTACCACATGGACCTTTGGGAAACCTTCAGATCCAAATCAGAGCAGGCTGTGGTGATTAACATCTATTTTGAGCTCTTTAAGGCACCAAGTTATTTTGTGCATCTGTATAAAATGTGAGGTGAGTGACATAGTAAGTTTTGGGCCAGCATGGACAAAAATGTAGGACTCTACTGTCGGGGTGGGGTGCTGGACCCATGGTCCTGCACAGACCCATTAACTCAAAGTGTTCATGTAAGTTGACCCAAGGTGATGTGTGCTCATTAAACGTTTAGAAGCACTTCATTAGCCCCCAATGATCAACTCGGGGCTTTCTTATACCAGGAATAGGCTGTGCTTTAAGTTTTCTGTGAGTTGGCAGGGACTGACACATAACCAACAATACCTTCGATGTTTCTGTGTCCCCTTTGTGGCAGCTACACTCTGTAACTACAAGACATAGCACTCTACAGGATAGAGTCTAACTCTACAGAGGAAGGCCTTTGCCTCATTAGCAACTAGTTTAATCAGCAAACATTCTTCCATTAACCTTGGCAACCTCAGAATCCACTTCCATAACTGTACAAGAATCTTTGGAGAGTCAAATTCAATTACATTCCTCTCAAGGGCTTCCTCTCAAATAAATAAACAAATAAATAAATAGATAAATAAATAAATAAATAAAGGCAAAGAAAAAAGATTGTTCCAGAGTTGCAAAGATAGTTCAGAGCTGCAAAGAAGAGACCAAATAGGAAGTGATATTGCTGGAGACAGACCTCTACAAAATACTAATTTAATTCATGCCATAAGACTTCATTTGAATGTGACCAATTACTAAGCTTAAGGCAGAAGTAGAGAACCTTTGGTTCAAGTTGGAACACTTCAAAAGGTTTTGGGGGATGTTTGGCAAATTCACCATCCACATAGGTATCTAAACGTGCTATGGGTTGGGTTTTTATTACATTTGTTTTCTGTGTTCCTGAAAATCTATTAGCTTGATGAGGGAGTGGCTACAAGCCAGACATAACTAAACGCAGATCCCCACGGCTCCCATAGGCATTCAATGATGAAACAAATGCACTTCAGAGAAGAAGAAAAAAAAAAATCCACAACATCTATGTCAGATTTGAAAATAAAGCCCACAATTTTTCTGAGAAGTGGGTACTATGGGACCAGGAGTATCCACCAGCCAGTATGAGACTAATTGCCTCCAATCATCATAACCTCTGCTCCATATTTCATCCAAGCATCGTAGGCTAGCCAAAAAAAGTCACACACTGAAGAGTTACTCACCAGCTTGGTGTGCTCCTGGAAGGTAGTGAAATCGTGGAGTCCTTAGGATATGAGGCCTGGTGTATGTCCTGAAGGGGACATTGCAATTCTGGCTCCTTCCTTTCTCTTTGTTTCCTGATCTCCATGAGATGAGATGTGTTTGCTCTGTCACACTCTTCCCTGTCGCCAAACCAAGGCACCAACTGAGTGTGGACAGAAACCTATAAAACTGTGAGACAAAATAAATATGTACTCTTTACTGTTGCTGACTTATGGGCAGTTTTTGTTTTTGTTTCAGAAAGCTGACTAATACAGTCAATATTCATTAGAAATAAAACAGAAATTTCATTTCATGAACCATAATTATGTTTTAAATAAAAAAATATTAACCAAAATATTGACCAAATGTTTGCCAAAGTGCCAGGTAGCTATGACCTTTTGTTTACACAGAGTTTAAAATTGAAAATTTTAGTCAAAACAATATGTACTTGTTACCATAAAATTAACTTTTAATTTAGTCTTATCTGTGCCTTATAATGTCTACCTATTAAGGAAAAACATACTGACATATTATAAAACATATGCTATTAAGGATATCATACTGAAATGTTTGCATTAATAGATCCAAAGTCTTTTTCATTCATTCTCAAAATTTATAGACTTTGAGATGTTTACAGAAGAGAACATTATCTGTTCATTTAAGTTGCAGCTGTATTTGTTAGAAGAGATAGATCTTTCTGGGTAATTTTATGAATAATTAACCTACCGAGTTCACATGCATCTACTTTTAACTAACTCAACAAAGAGAGATGATCAGCATATCCTTCTAAAACCAGAAACACAGGGGTTTTAAATCAAATAAATAGATTCACAAAGTTTCTTCAAAACAATGTAAACTCTTCTTTGATTGCTATCACTTTATAGGCATTCAAACAGCCCCATGGAACGACTATTTCTCACTTATAACTAAAGCACAGCTCATAGTTGCATGTCCCCCAAGCTCAGGCACTGTCTACAATCCCCCAGCACAGCTCACGTGTCCTACACTTGAGCACACTGCTTAGAAACTCTGGTTTCATCGGAGTAAAATATAGGACTTCCTAAAACCTGTGTCAGTTTGTCTGTGGGGGTCAACCAGTCAGAATAAAGTTCAAACTCACCAGAACATCTGAACCCCTCCATGTTCATTCTCTTGTTCCCATTGGAAGACTGCAAGGACATCAGAAAGTTCTCTTTGTGGATTATCCCAATGGCCAAATGGATAATGTCACTTTATGAATGAACAAGACCTCAATGTTGGTGTATGTGCTGGCTGGTTTTGTGTGTCAATTTGACACAGACTGGAGTTATCACAGAGAAAGGAGCTTCAGTTGGGAAAGTGCCTCCATGAGATCCAGCTGTGGGGTATTTTCTCAATTAGAAATCAAGGGGGGTGGGGGTGGCCCATTGTGGGTGGTGCCATCCCTGGACTGGTAGTCTTGGATTCTATAAGAGAGCAAGCCGAGCAAGCCAGGGGAAGCAAGCCAGTAAGAAACATCCCTCCATGGCCTCTGCATCAGCTTCTGCTTCCTGAGCCCACACCGATTCCATATAGCAGTGGGTCAGGCAACAGGCTAGAGTATCAAAAGGCTGACTTCAGCAGTTCTTCTTCTCCCAGGACCACTGTCCTACACCACCTAGCTCATCTGTCAGCAATGTGTTGTAGTTCTCTGCTGTATGCATATATGTGTGTGTTTGCTTGTGGGGTATATGTATGTGTGGGTGACCATTTCAGCATGCGCATGTAGGGATCAGAGTTGACATGAGTGTCTTTCTGGATTGCTCACACTTTATATATTTGGGCACAGTCTCTCCATCAGAACCAGAGCCCACTGCTAGTCTAGCCATCCAGCTTGCTCCTGAAATCCTGTCTCTACCTCCCCAGCACTGAGATGACAGTCAAACTGCCACATCTTGGACTCTAAAAATGCTAAAGCAAGAACTTGATCTGCTGAGTTATCTCTCCAGCCTCTGCTTGTATTTTTAAATCAAGTAATGCAGAGTATTTTGAAGGAAGGAGCCCATGTGGGAAAGGATAGTGATGAATAACATTGTTGGGTAAATAATAGTACTGCTGAGTCATAGTAACAGTACTGCTGAGTCATGGTTCTGTGAGGTGAATAACAGCGCTTGTGAGTGAAAGCTAGCTTCATTTAGTGACTGTGATATTACAAGTAAGTGAATGGTAGCATTGTCATAGAGATGTGAGGCCCTTTCTTTTTTTTTATGAAAAATAAATGACAGGCAAGTAGAAAATATGAGTCAAAAGATAAAAGAGAACTGCCTACAAAAGAACACAGAAAATAGACTAGATCATTCTATATCAAAACAAATGTAAACGCTAAGAGTGTAGTTCAGTGGTTGACCACTGATCTAGTATGTAAAGTTTGGATTTAATCTCTGTACCAAAAAAAAAAAAAGAATTAATTAGCCATATGCAGAGGGGAAAAAAAGAAAACATTTCCTGCACTTATGTCCAAAATCAAATATTTGTTAGGTAAAAAGGTTGCCATGATCAGTGACATACAAAAAGCCAGGTGACATCACTCACCATGCAGGCACTTGGAGGAGAGATAGGAGAAACCTGACTTTCTGCCAGCCAACCTAGGCACCTGGACAAGGCTTGGGTGTCAGGGAGAGACTCTAGAAAAAAACAAGGAAGGTGCTCCTGAAAAGAGATTCCTGATGGTGACCTGAGACCTATACACGCTCAGGTGCACACACACATGTGCACACACATAGATATAAAGCCAAAACCACAAAGGAAATGTCTTTGTTTTATAAAAACACAAACTGTACAGATGTTTTCCCCCAGCAATAGATAGTGCCATCGTATGCAAATAAGAGCAAAATTTCCCCCTCAGGTTTTTGACTCTAGAGGATGAATTTACTCAGCTGCTTCTCAAAGCAGTATATTTGGTGACTTGTCAGGTTTCATGCAGAATGCAGTAAGGCACAGCCTTGTGACTGCAGGCTGTTTTGATTTCGACAGCACAGATATTTGAACCTTGACCTTCAACCTTTCACTGCCCACCCTCAAAGTCTCTCTGACACTAGGAGGTCACTGCAGGGAGCCTGAAAAAAAAAAAACCCGCAGCAGCAGTGTATAACTGCTCAGCAGGGCACGGGCACGTGGACTGCAGCCTCCTGCTACAATATTTACATCCTATTCCATTGACATGGCCCGTCTCTGCTCACATGACCCAAATGCAGTTCTCACTCCACCAAGAACAAACAGCCGGCACGCAGTTTGCGCTGGCGGCTCTGCACATGCTCTGTCTGGCCCTGTGAATCTCACTCACTCATTGAGGTTTCTATTGGTTTAAAGCGACCTTCCAGCCGCCGCCGCCAAAGCTCTGGGATCTGCAGCATTTTCCTGGCCCAGATCCAAGGCAGGCACCCACTGTGAAGGCTGTCTTATTTTAGGGTTTGGGATGTTTTGTCTGTCTGTTTGGGGGAAGGGTATATAATACTCACACATAAGTGTTGATGGTGAATGGGATTCTGAGAGTAACACTTCCTGCAGTTTTTATAGGAAGCGTGTTTTTATGTCTTTGCAAAGGTGGCCTTGAAGGCGACCGGCAGATCTAACACACATTTAATTCTACAACGGGAGCTGACGCCAAGGATGCTGAAGCTGACTGACGTTGGCTGCAGTGTGTGAAATGGTGTTTTCTCCTCTCCAGAGCCCTGATTGGGTTTTTTTGCCGTTCTGATGGTAAACGATGAGGCAGGCTACCATGGATTTCAGCACCTCTTCTGTGTTTGATCAGCACAAAGGTAACATGATGTTTTACTACTCCAATAGCGAAGGGATTTCCAGTTTGTAAGGAGAGGAGGAAAGGGGTGTGTGTGTGTGTGTGTGTGTGTGTGTGAGAGAGAGAGAGAGAGAGAGAGAGAGAGAGAGAGAGAGAGAGAGAGAGAGAAGAAACCTGGTAAGGATTTGATAAGCTTTTAGGAAGAGAGAAAAAAAGCTTACGGGCTTTCTGTCTTGCAGATGTATTCCTAGTCCTACTCTTAGGTTTGAGGTATATCAGCTACTTTAGATAGTATCATCTTTATGTCGTGTCATAAAATATGTTAGTGAAAGCGATATCAGAATGCATCCTGGGCCTCTTTCAGCCCATAAATCTCATATTTCGTCACTTCAGCCATCGCTGTGGATTCCCCTCCAAGAGAGACCTGACCCACAGACAGGTCCTGCTGACGCCACACCTCGTTCAAGACTGTGCAGTGACTTAATACTGTATTATTTAATTGCAATGGCAGAGTGGGGTTTTTCCCCCCTTACCCTTCATTTGCATAAAGAAAGTCATCCTTCCACGGGCCAAGTAGGCTGTGAGATTCATTCATCCTTGACATCATCAGACTCACAGCCTGGCAGTCTGTGTGTGTGGCTTTGCATGTGCTGTGTGCCTCCACACATGTATTTGTCACTCGTGTAATTATACCATTTTTTCTATGTACGATGGAGGGGAAGTCCCACACTTTAAATATAGCAGACCTTTCTAGAGCCTTTTAATGAAATGTACGCATCTAACCCACTCGCCGCACTGGGATTCTTCAGCTTCTCAAGACCTTGGTTAGTTTCTTTCTTTCAGCTACAGTATGAAATGGTGGTTTGCGGAAGCCTCATTAGGAAAATCCATTTCTTCTTTCTTTTTCCCAATTATCACTGCTTCAAGGCAAGGTCACCTCCTCTAGATCTGGCTTCATGGGTAAATGATGTTTGCTCAATAGATTTCTCAAATAATAACATAGATTTAGATTCCTGAGGCAGAGTCATTTCCAAGTCTTGTTTGGAGAGAGAGAGAGAGAGAGAGAGAGAGAGAGAGAGAGAGAGAGACCCTTGAGAACATCTTGATTCACACTAAGTCTGTAGACAGGTACCACAGGAAGGGGGCTTACTATAGTTCCTCCCCTCCACCTCCTCTCCTCTCTGTACGTTTTGTTCCACTGATGGCAATCAGCAGAAATGAGAGCTCTGCTTAGAATCAAGCTGCTTGTGCTGGTTGGAAAACAGTGCTACCAAGCTGTGGAATCACAGAGAAACATGGTGATTATTTGGGCGACTAATCTGAGGGAGCAGGGACTGATTACAGAAGAACAAGTCCTTCAAAACAAATGTATCTGTCCCTGCCTGGCACTTTCTATCTGGAGTGAGCTGGGGACATAACTAAAGTGCTGGTTTAGAATATTTTCTTGCAGCGTCTTTTGTGGGAGCAATTCAGGGCAGTTCTTCTACCCGATTCTTCCCATAATATTAACTCTCTCTTACACTCTCTCTTACTATCTCTGCAGCCCTCTCTCCTTTCTCTCTGATGGCAGCAGAGGCTTATGCATTCGTAGCTCTGAATAGCAAATCAGCTCAGCTTTATCTGACCTCTCTGGGCCTTTGTTTCCTTTGCAGTAAAATGATGGAAAAGGTGTTCACTGCAAAGATACAAAATGACATGTAAGCAGTTGCCGGTTGTTGAGGCCAGGTGTTCCAAATCATGGCTGCTGCTGTCACTGGTGATTTTAGTACCACTTGATCATCCCCCTGACCTCTAACTTAAATGTAACCATCTCACTGAGGAGGTTCAGTTGCTGTTAGGTGGACTAGATTACATGCCTTCTCCAGTGAACCCCCCCCCCCCGGGGGGCGGCCCCTCAGAGTAAGTTCTGAGAGATAGTTAATAGAAATGATACCCACATAGTTCTATTACCACTCCCCCAAGCCTTCCCCCACTTTAAAAGCATGGGAGAGCCTCATAACTTTTAAGGCATGCGTAGGCTTCAATATTATCTCATTCAGCAAACTATGGTTAAATGACTAAAAAGGTTGAGAAATTGAGCATGGTCGCTTCCCAGCCTTTGCACTAAGATGAAGCGAGAGTGGCTGTTCTTCCAGTTAATATCTGATATGACAAGGAGGTAAAATGAGAGCTTGCTTCATTCACTCAGTGCATTGGCCTGGTATTGTGGTATCTCCAGGAATGGTACAGTCCAGGGGATCTCAGAGAGAGAGAGAGAGAGAGAGAGAGAGAGAGAGAGAGAGAGAGAGAGAGAGAGAGAGAGAGAGAGGAGAGAAATGGGCTGAGTGTGGAACTTGAGGGAAGGGATCTACTATGAATTGAAGCCAACAGCATCAGATTCGCATGCATATGTAGACAAGACATATTTTCTGGAAGCAGCTTAAATATATTATGGAAACTTTCTCTAGGAATAAATAGACAAATGTCTACCTCCTCCTAATAGACTACCAAGACTGGGAGAACCAATGACCTTATTGGGCTTGTTTACTGAATAGAGATGAGAAGTTACTCACAGGATCATGAGTGACCCCCAAGCTGCCATACCATCCCAAACATCTCATCCCAATAGAGATAACTTTTCTATCACTGTGTAGATGGAGCCCCCCCCCAGTAAAACATCCACAGTCTGTATGTCCTAGCACCAACGCCCCAACACCCCAAGGTCACGTGCAGTTAAGGCAGAATTGCATACAAATGTCTGGGAGGGGTGGGGGTGGAAAGGATCTGAGGGGAGACTCCAGTGATCCTCTTCGTGCCTTCTTTGAGAGGTGAATGAATGAATGTCCACTGTCAACAGGCTCCATTTTGAGGGTCTCTTGCAAGTAACCACAGCTACTCTGATGGAAATGGCAGCTGTGGTGCTCAGAGGATATCGTTCTACAGCAGATATTACATAGTCCACTGGGTCTTGAACTTAGATGCAAAAGATATAAGCTGGGGGTGCATTGAAAATAGTGATACTTGGCTTTCACTGTGGGGTATCCAATAAAATGGGCGTGACTATGGCTTGATCCCCACCCCCAGGATGTTTCACTATGAAGCAAGGGTTGCGAACAGCTCAGTTCATCCCCCTAACATTTCAGGTGGGATGACTGAGCAGCTCAAGATAGCTCTTATCCGGGTTGTCTGACTGGCCCGACTCTAGCTTGCTTTGTTGACTCTAGAAGAAAACTTGAGTCTGTAGAGCTCCCCACCTCCCAGTTCCTATTCCTTTGTCTTGTGTTTTCTGCTCTCACCATAGCAACAACTCTGATCCCACGTGCTCCTCCTGGCTGTCTTCCCTCTCAAAGCCCACATGCAAGAAAGCACTGTAGTAAAATTTACTACAGAACACAAAGGTTCCTGCTCAAGTCAACGTGCTCCGTAACTGTAGATAATCTATGTTATCTACATTTTCAGCTCTGCTACAGCTTGAGCAAAGTAAAGCTCTGCTCAGAGAGAAAGCCGGAGACAGGGCTGGTCTCCACAGCCTCCTGTGTCCCAGTCACTCCCTGTGTGGGTCAGAGTGAGGAGGGTTAGGTCTACTGGAATGCTGTTGGGAAATGGAGCTGATGAGGTTGTCTGTAGCCGGTACAGCCACCTCGGGACTGCAGGCTCCTCACAGCCTGTCTCTTGCAGAGGCATTGCTGTGAGGATGAGAGGAAGGACTGGTCTTCTGCTTAGGTCAGTACAGTTGACTAGTGTCCGTGAGTTACTATTGTGAAGGACCACCACCAAGTGGTGCTTAAAACAACAGAAATCTCTCTCTCCGTTCTGAAAGATGTTGGCGGGAGCGCACTCCTTCTAGAACTTTCAGAGAGGACTCTTTCCTTGCTTCTTCCAGTTTCAGGCTGTCATGATTCACTGCTTCCATGTCTGTCCCCATCTCTGCCTACCAGGCTGGGTGTACGCATCTCATCTGTGTGTGCAGTACATGGTGCAAGTCACAAACTCCTTCGGCTCCAGACAGTGCAAGAGAAACACCTTATAATCTACTACTTAACCCAGTTTTCTTTTTTCTTTTTTAAACAATTTTTTATTAGATATTTTCTTCATTTACATTTCAAATGCTATCCTGAAAGTACCCTATACCCTCCCCCTGCCCTGCTTCCCAACCCACCCACTCCTGCTTCCTGGCCCTGGCATTCCCCTGTACTGGGGCATAAAATCTTTGCAAGACCAAGGGCCTCTCCTCCCAGTGATGGCTGACTAGGCCATCTTCTGCTACATATGCAGCTAGAGACACGAGCTCAGGGGGTTCTGGTTAGTTCATATCGTTGTTCCTCCCATAGGGTTTTAACCCCAGTTTTTCACATCTAAGGCAATTCTGTGTGTCTGTGTGTCTGTGTGTCTGTGTGTCATTAAAGCAATCTTCGTGGGTTAAATGATAGAAGTCAATTCTCAGGAATCAAATATTCTGGTTAGTTTTTTTTGTTGTTGTTGTTGTTGTTTTTTGTTTGTTTTTTGTTTTTTTTTTTGTCAGCCTGACGCAAGCTGGGATCTCAACTGAGAAAATGAACTCTATCAGGTTGGTTTATAACTGGTCTGTGGAGGAATTTTCTTACTTAATGACTGATGTGGATCGTCACCACAGGAGGCCCAGCCTGCTGTGAGCAGTGCCATCCCTGGGCATGTGGTCCTGTATGGGAAAGTGATACATGCCTTTAATCTCAGCACTGGGGGTGGGGGGAGGGCAGAGACAGGAGGATCTCTATGAGCTCAAGGCTAGCCTTGTCTACAGAATGAATTCCAGGACAGCCAGGGCTACACAGAAAAATCTTGTCTCAAAAAAGCGGTGGAGGGGGAGAAAGTAGGCTGAGCAAGCCACAGAGAACAAGCCAGTAAGCACACTCCATTATGGTGGACTATGAGCTGACAGATGATACAAACCTTCCTGCCTCAAGCTGCTTCTGATTATGGTGTTCAATAGCTACTGAAAATCCCAGCTAGGACATGAGGCAAAATTATAGCATAAATAGATAGATAGATAGATAGATAGATAGATAGATAGATAGAGATAGAGATATTATATATATATACACATATAACATATATATTACATATACATATATATATAACATATATATTATTCTTACATATATAATATATATGTAAAAATGCACTCTTACTCGAGTTATATGGAAAGTTGGTGTGCAAGAGATTAGCGAGAACATCTCTTTGGTACCAACTCTGAACAGACACTGTATGAATAACACAGGGGCAGAACTGATGTCCCCTGAGCACTGTAGAGCCAGTCTCCTGTGCTAAAGACTACACAGACCAACTCACAAGAGATCTACTATCGGGCTCTTTCTGTTTATTCCTTTGTATCAGCATAATTCAGAAAGCTCATGACCTAACCCAACATTACCACAAAGTTGGACAGCAAAGCTGGAATCCCAAATCTGTTTTTCTTCAAACCCTATGTTCGTTTTGCTGCAGTGTGCTGTTTTATTGGGCAGCTATAAAAATTTAACAAGAAAACTAAGACATCAGTGAAAAAGATAAAATCAACGAGCTACTTTTCACAATCAAGTTACCCTGTGATATTTTAGATCAACATACAAATGTGCTGATTTTAACACTCAGTTCCTTGTCTAAAATGGGAACACCAAACAGAGACTTACTTGCATTTTGCTGAAAAAGCAAAAGTTAAAGACTGCTGGGCCATATCCAGATGCTGGCAAAGGAAGAATAAACAAATTTGGAAGGGTTCAAGGAAGAGGGCAAGGGAAAGCAGGCAAAGGAGGGGTTGAAGAGGGGGTCTTACCTGGGTTTACCTGATGCTTTCAGGCTGAAAGACTGGATTTGAGGTTGGTTTTCTGATTGACAGTACAGGTGAAAGGAGAGCACACCGAGCTGACAATCCACGGGTTAGAATCGATTCCCTAAGGTGATACTGAGCCTTACTCACTCCTACGTAAAGGAAGGAGAACAGAGAAAAAGAGGGATGGAAGAAGATCTATTTGCCAAAGTTTTGGGCCATTTCAGACCAACCCTGGCTCCTCTTCCTTCTCTATTCTGCCCCTTTCGTCCCATCAGACAGCTCCTGGGCCAGGCTATGGGAGACTGGTCCATTCCAGAGACTGCAGAGGCTCACATCAATCAATACCTCAGAAGACTCCACCTTCAGTAACCTGAGCATTCCTCCCCTTCTACCCTTCTCAGTACCTTTTATGGAGATGAACAGAAGGGAGCACCTGACTGGTATTAGCCAAACAGCTACCAGTCACACCTTAGGGAGGCTGGGCACAAGGGGAGTGATGTAATTCTCCACTACAGGGTAGTTTTGTTGTTAGGGGCGGAGTGTAAGGATGGTTTCCAAGATTGAGGAAGCCCAGCTTGGGTAGCCAAGTCTCCGTTGCTTCCCACAATGTCACCAGATCCATTTCAGGAGTCTAGCCCTCTACTCAAGCAGAACTGAACTGGTTAGCCACACAGTTCTCCATCTTCTCTGTTCATGAACCCCACTGTATTGCAGGACTACATCTCTGTAGATTACCTCCTTCACTATGGATTTCCCTCTTTGGGGACCACCAATTTGGCACCTTAAAAAAAAGAGCATATCATGGCTCAGGGTCCATGAGAAAAGTGTGGCATGTGGTTGATGTGGTTGGGCTAGACACCATCTCACATAAAGACTGCTTCCAGAGGTTGTCACATGCCGAGTGTGCTCAGAAAGCCTTTTGGGTGTTTAGTGTCTGCGTAATCTGTTATGTCATGAAGGATCTACATCTCCGATTTTCTGATCTACCTTCTAAAGTCCTGAGAGTTTTACCCACAATTAACTCTCTGCTAATAGGTGTGTGTGTTTTATAAGCGTCCCTCATTTGTCTCTGTTTGTGAAAACTGAGTCTAGCACTTGGACATTAAAAAGCTTGTCCTGGGTCATTGGTTATATTGGGGAAGGCATTGTGCTCTGTGCAGGAAGCATTTCTATGTCTAAGTGTGCCCTCAAACAGAAAATATAAGCATATAGTAAGCAAGTGCTCTGATCATTTTTTTAGCTTATTTGAAAATAACTTTGTGTGTATATGTGTGCGTGTAAGAGAGACACAGACAGAGACAGAGACAGACAGAGACAAACAGAGACAGAGACTGACAGAGAGCATGAGAGTGAGAGAGTAGCCAGTGAGAGGGTGGGGAGGGGATGTTTATACCTGTGGGATGAGCATCGGGAGGCCAGAGGCCACTTTGCCTGGACTGTCTGGCCATCAACCCACAGCACTGCTCCTGTATCTTCCCCACATGGCAGATGCACACATTTCCCTATTTGACTTTTTTACAGGGTTGCTGGGGCTCAAACTCTGGCCCTCAGCACTCACACGGCAAGAAGTCCTGCCCACTCTACTGTCTCCCCAGCTCCTGAAGAGAGATTTTAATTTATAGAAATATAAGACTTAAAGTCGCCACCCAAATTACATTCGTATAATGTAATATTTTAGCCTGTTTTATTATTTGCTCTCTTCCTTCCATCCATGCTCCCTCCCTGCCACCTCCCACCCCCATGACCCCATGTGTGTGTGTGTGTGTGTGTGTGTATTCATTCAGTCTATGCTATGTACCCCAGTAGATAGTTCTACTAACCCAATAATGTTTTTTATACTATTACCTACAACTCTGGTAAAGAATCCAGGCTAAGTTAAAGACATTCTATTTAATTCTTTTGTTTGTTTGTTTGTTTGTTTGTTTCTTTGTTTTACCTGTAGATTCTTTTGGTCTCTTAGGATATTGAGATTTTTGAAATTAGAGTCTTCTTCATTTGTTAAAAATTGAGTTGCTCTTTTAGTAGTTCATCTGAATCTCCCTCGTAGTGCAAATGAGAGTCTGCATTGTTCTCAGGTGTTGAGTGTCTCTCTCCTTATCACAGTATTGTTCAAATCCTTTATGGTGATCATCTGGGGGGAAGGGTCACAGTATCCAATGTCAATTGATACTAACAGGGCCAATTTTTGTTCCTATTTATGAAATTGGTGACTTCTTTCTTCAAAAACAAACAAACAAAACCCAAAGCAATACAAGAATAAGTGAAGGGCAAAAGATATAGTTTTCCCTTATCTAGTGGGGAAAAAAAATGTGTGTGTTCTTCACAGCTTCACAACAACCTGTTCCCAAAGCTCCTCAGTAGCAAGATGGCTCCACAGCACTCATGAGTGCCAGCTTCCAAAGAGAAACAATACAGTCAAGACTGCCAACCCAGATGAACTGTTACTAAAAGAGAACTGTTACTACCTCAGCTCAGGTAGCAGGCATGGTGACAAACTCTGCATTTCAATCATCTCATATAATCCTTGCCACAGTCTCTGAGAGAGACTCCATTTTTGGTCTGCCCAAGGTTGCAGGATGCCAAAGACAACAAGATAAGAGGGAGGCAGCCATGTTAACTCAGGAGGCTTGCTCCCTCATGCTACCCTTTGCCCCCAGACACACCTCCTCTGTCCAGCAGTCCATCTCACCAGCCCTTCCTTGACATGCAGCACTTACTAGCAGGGAGACAGCTGGATTTCTTTTTTTTTTTTTTTTTTTTTGGTTTTTCGAGACAGGGTTTCTCTGTGTAGCCCTGGCTATCCTGAAACTCACTCTGTAGACCAGCCTGGCCTCGAACTCAGAAATCCACCTGCCTCTGCCTCCCAAGTGCTGGGATTAAAGGCGTGTGCCACCACGCCCGGCTCGACAGCTGGATTTCTTGACAGAGCACGATCCTCCCTCTTGTCTGCTGCCCCTGGGCTGGGCTTCTCTCTGCAGGGAGATGGACCAAGAAACCAGAGCTCATATTGGCAGCCCAAGCTCTTCCAGGGTAGGGTGGAGCAGTCTCCATAGAAGCTGTCCTAGGGAGCAAAGAATGGTGTTAGCATCTGAACAAGAGAAAGAAGGAGGTTCAGAGAGTGAGGCCATGCTGGAATGCGACCTGTGGAAGCCCTGTGATGACCAGAGGCTTTGCACACAGAGACAAGGCATCACAAATGCTTCTGAGCCTTCTTCTTAATCCCTTTATTCTGTGAGGTGACAAGTTGACACTTCTCCAAAAGATGGTTTGGAGGGCCCTGGGCAGCTGTAAACAAAGGCACAGGAAACAACTTTTCAACCTGGGTCCCTGGCAGGTTGGTCTTGGTGCCTTCAATTTTACCACTGAGACCATGTCTTTGATCTGAGGTTTCACCACAGTGAATCAGAATGGACGGCTACTTTTTTAAAAAAAAAAAAACACTTTGGCTTTTTAAATCAGTGAGAGGGGCATCTAAATCCACCTGACTTGATGCTCTTATTCTGTGCTTACTTAATATTATATGAAAAGTATCCCTAGGCTTTGGGCCATAAGAAGGTTGACCTGGTAGGGAAACACTGGGCATGAGATGGATGCACAGGGATCTGATAGTCATAAAAGAACTGACTTAAGGATGCTGTTTGAACACTTGGGTACTATCTGAGTTTCCCAACTTTAGATTACTCTGGCAATCACTCCAGTTTTGAGACAGATCCTTATTGTTCTAGTAATTATAGTTTTATAATGTTTGGGTATTCCGTAGAAGCAATTTTCTTCAATATCGATCTGTTTTCGTTAAATTAGATATCCTTACCCACCCTATTGTTTCCTCTTTGTGCTTGTTTCTGTTTGGGGGGAATGGTAGCAGAGTCATGCCCTTTCTTCAAAAAATAATGACACTTTCAGAACTGAGAATTAACTTCCACTCTAAATATAGAACACCATACCCTCCCTCTTTACATGTGAGGTTGAAGGACAGAGGGATTTCCAGTGATGGAGTGCTGGGGGACTCTGTGGTCATTGAAGTCACAGCAAATGCTCATGACCCACGGGTTCCAGATACTGTTTAATGTCGCGGCTCCCAGCTTTTCCCACTTTGCAAGCCATGCTTGCTGAGATGAGGCTACAAAGGTGTGATACAGGGTTGAATTAATTAATACACACAAAGTACCGGAAACTGTGGCTGGCCCACAGTAATTGCCTAGTAAGTGCTACTGTTAGCTCTAGGAGGCTTATAAAGATAGTTACGACGATCCCCTTAAGATTTTTATCAAGACTTAATGAAGTAATACATTGCAAAGCCCTTGAAGCCATCCCAGCCTATAGTGTTGACTTGGAAAGTGCTGGTCCATTTAGGAAGACTATTACAAATGACTCATCTAAGCTCTTTTGGGCAAGCTGTCTCCCCAGGTTCAAGCTGCCCTCTCCTCTGTAGTGGATTCATGACAGAGCGCCTCTTTTCAACTGAGGCAGGGGTGTGAAAACCACAGTAGAAGAAAAACGAATATCCCTGGGCAGTTGGTAGATCTTAGCTGCTGCTATATTACAGTTCTTTTCTCACTCTAGTCCCCTTAGCCTATAATGTTGGGGGAGATTTTACTAACGCATATCCATACATCAAAGTGTCTTCATTTCCTGCTTTTGTATTCTTTTAGTAGCAATGGAATTTATAACTGATGTTTGTCCAGTAGAATTTAATTTGCAGTTTTGTGTTTACAAATTTAAATGGTCAATAAATGCCTCTCTCCCTCTTTCTCTCTTTCTCTCTGTCTCTCTGTCTCTCTGTCTCTCTGTCTTTCTGTTTGTCTCTCTCTCTCTCTCTCTCTCTCTCTCTCTGTATGTGTGTGTGTATGTGTGTGAATGTGTGTATGTTTTCGGTTTAGAATAAGCTTAGAAAATCCAACTTTTAAAGAGCATCACTCTTTTCTATATGAATTTTTCATCTCTTGATTATTTTAGCATCTATCTTCACATTTTAAGGAAATCCTCTCACACACTTTGAGGCGCTTTGTGCCTCTGCCACTTGATTTGCCACCTTCCCTGGTTGTGGATCAATATCACTGCTGTGCTTCCAACTTTAGCTTGGCTGTGAGATGTATTTTTGCTACTATGAGTAGAGACTCTAACAGGATGATGTTTCTGAGCCACAAAGCTTGTACAATGGTGGAGAGTCAGGGATAGGCTGCCACAGGACAGAATGGAATGTGGGAATGTGGGAATGTGGGAATGTGGGAATGTGGGAATGTGGTGTGTCCATCCTGAACCCAAAGAAAGGTCAGAGTCCAATGGATCATATGGAGTCTTTGCATGCTGATGAAAGGGAAATTACATACCACAGTGACCGGGCAGTTACTGTCATGGGGTCTATGGGTCAGAGGGTAGAACTAGGCCTGAGAACCTTCAACATTAGTTGGGTTTCTCCATTTACTTCCCATGCAACTCTGGATAAATCACTTACTCTGAACCTGGGTTCCTTCACCCACAAAATGAAAGAAATTGCAGTCCCCACTTCTTAAAGTAAGAATTAAATAATCAGATAAACAGAGTGCTTATCACAGTGCCTGGCCTATTCTAAACATTATGCAAGGGTTTCTCATAATTGCAAATATTGCTGAGACAGCAGCTTAGCCCTCAAAGGCCCCGTGAGCCCCACAGTAGCTCCTGGTGGCCTTGCTGTGACTCAGGTGTTCCGTGGAAGTACGTGTGAGGGAGTTTTCACTAACACTAGCTTTGTGTTCAGATTTAGATTTCTTCAGAAGTTCCCAGAAATGTTTTAGAATCTGAAACTGTGCAAGAAACAACAGCAACAAAACTTCAAGAACCTTTACTGTGGACCTAGCAGGAGAGTCTGTGGAATGTGAGCATGGCCGCCACCGGCTGCATCTCCAAACTCGTGCATGAATCACTTCAGAGACAACAGTTCTGGGAATGTCTCTGCTTTCTACATCATGATTCCATAGCCAGGGATAGACAAGGCTCCTCCTCAAAAGTGCTGATGATGTAGTATCCAACCAGGTAGTCATTATAAATTACTTGGGGAAAAAGAATTACCCAATAATTGACTAGTTGGGTAAAGTTGATTGCACAAAAGTAATTTTTTTTTAAAAAATCATGTTACTCAAAGTTAAATGTTTACAACTAATTTAGTAATAAAGTCCAACAAGGAAAACCTGTCTAACCATAAATGCAATGTTATAAATTTTAGTATAGTATGCATAAGTTTTCTACTATATAAATCCTCAAAAACCTATTCTTAAAACCAAGCAAAACTAATAGAGCCAAGTGAGAACAGAGCTGGCGGAGAGTAGCTCAGAGCTGGAGCTAACCGATGGAGGGTTAGTACTCTTACTGCATAGGAAGCTCGTCTAGACCTGGCCAACTGATGCCTTGAAGTAATACGATGTGACATCATCCTGTTAGAGTTTATAATCATGGTAGCAAAAATACTTAGCTAATTCATAAATGCCCACAAAGATGAAAAACTTTTAGGAAAAATAAAAGAAGTGACCATTGAAACTTACATAGTAGTGTCCTTTTACAGCAGTAGTAGTAGTTATAGAGTGTGTTAATATATGGAACCCTTGAGGCTGAGGCAGCATGAATATCTACATGACTAACAATGAGTAAATGATCAAATTAGCTGTGCTAAGTTCAGCAAGCCACATTTTAGGCATACTTTAAAAGTGATGTCGTGCAACCTCTTGACATGGTAACTTGTTTATAATCAGATATTATATGGTAAAGGGCAAAACTCCAAACTATTTGTATTAACATGGTTATACCTTTAAAAATAACATATTATTACCACATTATGCTCAAAGCTGTTAGCTATTGTTTATTTCAACATCAAAATAATTCCAGGGTTGGTGAGATGGCTCAGTGGGTAAAACCCTTCCTGCAAAAGCCTGAGCATCTGAATCTGGTCTAAGGAACCACAATGAAGGGACAGAACCCAATCCCAAAAGTCATTCTCTGACCACCACACCCGAACTCCCTTACTCTCCTATGCACATCACACACACACACACACACACGAGCTCAGAGAATTTCATTCTGTTTCTCAAATCCCATCACAATCTCTCAATCCGCAGAAGTAACACCATTTGAGAGAAATTTGGGATCTCTGTTACCAATCTAGTCAATGACCCTGCCCCAGTGGCTGACAGCAGTCCAGACTTCAGCCGCAGAGAGCAGGTCACTGTTCTAACTTCTGAAAGCCACACCAACTTCAGCAAGTAGCACCTTCCAGAACTTTCCTTCTCCTATTCCTTGCCACATTTGTTTCACAGCTATTGGGACCTATTAACCTCTTGCTTACTCCTTAGGAACATTCCTTATCTTTTGTGTTACCACTCAGAGTACCTGGAAATAGGACGTCAGCCTTTTTTTATTTGGAGTTCAAGATGGAGAACAAGAAAAGAATTCATGGTCTCAGTGGCAAGGGAAGACAGACCTAACAAATGCTTGTAACTATGCACTCTGATACAGCTAGATCTCCACCTCCAAGCTCATCTCCCATGAACACTCCTTCACCCTCCTAGGACTTCATGCAGTGGGTAGAACTAAGTCATCCTAGGAAGGGGTGGGAATGGATACAACCCCTTCATACCTATAGGTAAATAAATATCATTAAGACACCAACTTTTAAAATTTTGTTTATGTGTTTTTACATGTGTGAGTATTTTAACTGCATATATGTCCGTGTACCACATGTGTGTAGGGGACCGCTGGAGGCTGGAAAGGGCATCAGATCTCCCAGACCGAGTAACAGACAGTTGTGATCTGCCATGTAGACACTGGGAATCAAGCTTGGGTCCTTTGTAAGAGCAGCCAGAACTCTTAACCACTGCATCATCTTATGCTGATTATCTTTTCATATATATATTTCTTCTTACCTGGATTTTAATATTTTTAAATGAAAAAGCAAAATAATGTAAAATGACAGTTCAATTAAATCAAAATGTCCAAGGATAGGACTCAGACATCACTTTTTTCTTACTTTCTTTCTTTCTTTCTTTCTTTCTTTCTTTCTTTCTTTCTTGTTTTGTTTTTGTTGCAAATTCCCAGAACAATCCTAATGCGCAGTCAGGGTTGGAATCTAGGATGTCTTAACTCTGGTTTTACCAAATAGACTTTCTCAGCCACAATGGTACATAACAAATAATGTGCTGGAGATTCAGATTAAGAAATGATTTTGATGTCAGCTTTTCAGTGTCTTATAACTGTATGCTGAGAGCTCTGGTGTGAAGTTGGAACCAGCTTTGCTTAAACTACAGTCCACAGTGAAGTCTGAGGGCAGCTTTGACTCTTACAATGCCAAGGGCATGCCTTCCAAGTCTGCTTAAAGGAGGGGCTACCTTCTTCCACCCCTTCAGTCAGCTCTAGCCCAAAGGTTAGGAGCTGCAAGCCTGCACTTTTTACATCTACCCTATAGTTTGTCTTACTGCTTTTTTTTAAAGATTTATTTATTTATTATATGTAAGTACACTGTAGCTGTCTTCAGACACTCCAGAAGAGGGCATCAGATTTCATTACGGATGGTTGTAAGCCACCATGTGGTTGCTGGGATTTGAACTCGGGACCTTTGGAAGAGCAGTCGGGTGCTCTTACCCGCTGAGCCATCTCACCAGCCCTGTCTTCCTGCTTTATGGGTTCTTCTTTTACTCACCCTTTACCTCCACCCCCCTTTTCACCCTGATCACTAAATAGGAGAACAAGAAGGAGACAGAGAGAGAGAGAGAGAGAGAGAGAGAGAGAGATTCTTTTTTTTTTAAAGATTTATTTTATTTATTATATGTAAGTACACTGTAGCTGTCTTCAGACACTCCAGAAGAGGGTGCCAGATCTTGTTACGGATGGTTGTGAGCCACCATGTGGATGCTGGGATTTGAACTTATCACCTTCGGAAGAGCAGTGGGGTGCTCTTACCCGCTGAGCCATCTCACCAGCCCCGAGAGAGAGAGAGAGAGAGAGAGAGAGAGAGAGAGAGAGAGAGAGAGAGAGAGAGAGAGAGATTCTTGAATCTAATTAATTTCTTCTTGTTTTTTCTTTGAGCATAACTACTAACAGCCAGACCTATTGGGGCTCTAGCATTTATATACCCTCTGAAAAGTTCCCAGAATTCCAAATGTCACATGATCAAAAAAAACTATCTGCAGCAGACAAAGCCTCCGCTGGAGCACATGGCAGATCAAAGTCAGATGCCGCTGGGCTTAAAATGAAAACATAGTTTTATAGTATTTCTGTGTTTTTTTTTTAAAGAAACCAAAATTCCGAAATTGTCACTACATTTCACCTCTTTAGTTTTAATCCATTAATTATGCTGGGAGTAGTAGGTAATTATAAACAGAGACATTTCCAATGAACTAAGTGCTTTTTGGGTCACTGGCCAGGTTGCAGGAGATCTCTCCTGCTCAGGTATTATCATTAAGTTTTGATGGTAGCCCCAGCTTTTCATTTCCTGTGGAAATATAACCAAATCTGCATCCCCATTATGAAACTTTCAGTGGCTTCCATTCTTATGTTAATATATCCTTATAGTATATAGGCCGATTCAATTCCATAGTATTTTCTATAACCCAGTGTCTTTCAGCTTCTATTTCAATCACATTTATTTGCAATTTTAATTTTGGCCTCAGCTAATTAACAACTGTTGATGATCACATTAGCCAAAACACATGTTTTCCAGTACTTCCAGACCCTCCTGTTCTTTTTACTGGAGTGACTTTCCCTGTGATGTAGGGAAACAGTAGCAGCTGAGCAATCCTATCACCTGTGTTAAATTGCATCGCTCTTTTTGCATAAGCCATGATTTTAATTTCTCCTTAGAGGTCTTCATCTATAATTCTTGGATGCACACTAAATCCCTGGGAAGTCAATCCATTCCTTCTCGAGATCATCTCTACTGTCCTTGAAGGTAAAGGACCATAAACTCCAGTAGTTATTTTATAACACTGAGTTTTGGGGGGGAGAGTAAGATGTTTATCTGTGGCCAAGTCCAGAGCAAAGCTGCCTGCAGTATCGTGCATCAGTCTCCAATGCTGAGTGGGGTTTTCTGGTCTGCATGTCACTCTGGCTGTAATGGCTCATATTTTTTGCTGTGAGGCCTGGAGCTAGGCCCCCCAAGGCTGTTTCTGACTAGTAATAAATTACCTTGATTATCTCTTTTGGACCTACACTCATTGGTCCAATGGCGACCCTTGCTATACTGCCTCACATCCCTGGAAGCCTAGGCCTTGTTTCTAGTTTATATTTAGAAAACCATTGCCCTTAGAGATGTCTTATTCAGAATTTTGTTGCAAATATTTCCCACAATTAAAGCACCAGTTATTTTGAGATCTGAGACCTTTAGCAGCTTGGTCACAGTATCTTTGCCAATGATTGTATTACCTGCAATTGGAACCTTGGGCATTTTGATATCTGAAACCTCTGACTATAGCTTGATTAGAATGATACACATTAGAACCAATACCAGTTGTATCCCTTATCCACTTCTCTATAGGCACCACTCTCACCTTTAATGGTCTAATAACTTTTTTTATTTTTGGTATTTGAATTTTCATATGCCAAAGCCTCTATCAACATCTGTCTTGCATCAGGGTCTGATACAACTTTATTCATTGCTGAGACCAATCTTTGTAAAAACTAAATGAGAGCTCTTCCAGAGCCATGTATAATCTTTGTAAAAACGGTGGACTTTTTCCTGAGCTCAGCTTTGTCCCAAGCTCTTAAAGCCACTAAGAAACATTGTTCTATAGTAACATCATCAAGTTGAATCTGTGCTTTTACATCAGAGTACTGCCCTTCACCCAACATCTAATCTTTTTCTATATTCATTCACTGCACTCTATTTCAATGTTCAAGTTTCATGACTTCCCCACCATGTTAACCATTAAAACTGTGGACCAGTCTCTAGTACAGCTGTTACAAATACTGTCCAGGCTTGAGAAATGATTTTATTTTGAGTAGGCCAGTTATTTAGAATTTGTCTCACAGAAGGTGAATGCATCCCATATGAAATCACGGCCTCTTTAAATGCCTTAGAGCTATCATTTTTATAGGATGTCATCCTATCTCGTCATAGCCTCATTCCACACCTTTAGCAAGCATATAAGAAAGTTGATGGTGATGATCTTGTAACCCAGGTTGCCTCTCTTCTCACTCTGGTGACTCTGTTGCTTCTAGATTAACCCTTTCTCTCAAAATGGGCTGCATCATCAGCATGTCCTCCCATTTTTTCAGCTTCTCTCTGACCCGACCAACTCCGGCACAGTTTCTTTCATCTTTTCCTTCTACAGGAACCCCCCACTCTCTTGCCTTTCTTGCCAGGACTGAGTCTTTTTTTGTTTTCTCTTCTCCTGTGAGCCTCAATCGCCAGGTACTTCCACCTCCACTGGCAACCTTTCCAGTTGCACAGACAGCCCCCAACCCTTTCAGAAATGAGAGAGCAGAGCACCCCCTTCTGTTTTCCCATTTCAGCCTTTTTTTTTTTTTTTGGTTCTCGGGCTTCTCCATTTCCACCTGCAATATTTCCACCTGCTCAGCTAGTCTTTCAATTTTTTTTTAAAACAAAATATATGAAAAAAAAAATAACAGAAAATTTCCTCTGGGAGCAATGTGGAGGATATCTGGTAGCAGCTCCAAGAAACTTTTTGCTTGTCTCTTGAAAAAAAGATATCCATTCCTTTGTTCCCTTTGTTTCATGGCATTCGAAATCAAATCTTCTACCTTATTCATTAGCTTCAAGCCCCAGGTCGATGTGCTGCTTGTAGCTGGTCTTTGCTACTTTGTGGGTTCCTCTTTTTCCCTTTATCCACCCAGTTTCACCTCCTATCACTATATATAAGAGAAAGGAGAGAGGGGAGAGAGATCCCTGAACCTAATTTCTTTCTTTTAGTTTCTTCTTTGAGCATGAGTACTAACAAATTGCTACTGCCCTAATGACCACCAACCAACAATCGCACACACACACACACACACACACACACACACTCCTCCATCAGGGCCCTAGCATTTATAGTCTCTCTGAAAGTTCCCAGAATTCCAAATATGACACAATCACAGAAACTATCCGCTGCTGACAAAACCATGTCTCTGCTAGAGCAGGAGGCAAGTACGGTCAGCTGCTGAGAGGCAGTCCCACATTGCCACGCCTGTGATGGAGACAAAAACGGTTCTTATAATATTTCCATGTGTTTTTTTTTTAAAGAAACCAAAACCCAAAATTTTCACTATACTACCCCTCTTCAGTTTGCCAATTTGGAGACAATATGCTAATAAAATCAGCAAAAACCTAATCAATATATTAAACACTGCTCTGACTCATAGTCTCTGAAGTTTAGAATTATTTTTCTTCAATAAAAGAAAAGCCATTTATCCAAAAAAAAAAAAAAAAACTGTGCATTGTTGCATAGGACCTTCTAAAGAGGTCCTATGGGGGACAATTATATACCGGGTTAGGTTCTATTCATTGCTTTTATGAAGCAAGTAAGAAGCCCAAGACAAGTAGCATAACAATTATCCCAAAGATTAAAAGCTACTATATTTCAATTCTTCGTGGGCAGCTTTGACGGCTAATCATCATTGTCGATTTGATTTGGTTTTAAATTATCTAAGAGATACAAGTCTGTTTATCATATGATGATAGGTGACTCACTATTTGGCTCCCCACAGATGTTAGGTAGACATGTTGAGTGCTAATCAGAAAAGGAAATGTAGAGGTCAGCAGTCTACTCAACACCAATGTCTCCTCAAAAGGAATCACCAAGATATGTTCAATCAGAACCTCCTGAGATACAGGCTACGGTTAGAAAGCAGGAGTTCACAATGTAGCTCTATCTCTGTCTCTGGTTCTTTGAAAATCTCTTTTCTGGTTTGTGCCCACCAGAATTCATTCTGGGCCTGCAAGAAACAATTATTAACTTGTTACCAGTATTTTAAAGCAGCTGTATGTTTACCAGTGTCTGCTCCTTTTTAGTGGAACCAAATCTACTTCTTTATATGCTTCTTAACCTCCCAGAGTTCCCACAGGATGGTAAAAGCCTAACTCTATCACCTGCCCTCTTGAGATAATGAATAAGGTAAAGATAGTCATATAGTTGTCTCAGAATAATGAAAGGGGAGTTGACATAATGTTTATTTATATTTAGTTTTCAGAGGTAGGCAGGCTAACTCAATCCTTTATAAAAATTCATGTAAAATTTACACTTGCCTAATTATTGAAGGACTAATTCAATATATTAACATCAAGAGTTCAATAAGAATTGAGTGGATAAGAAAACCCATTTGCATTTGAAAATACACCCTAAATTGATCAGTAAATTCAATTACCCCATTTTAAAGGTTCTATATGTTAAAGCAAGCAAGCAAACACAACAACAAAACCCACGTCTTCTAAAGAACCGCTGACAGGGCATTCCGTGAATGCTTCTTGGGTGGTTTTCTGGAAAGCCTGGACTATTTAACAAGATCTTGTGTCAAACAGAAACAAAACCATCAAAACCTTAGGCATGATGGAGTGTCTGCAATCCAGGCACTCAGAAAAGAGGCAGGAGGATTGCTATACACCTGAGTATACACCTGAGTATACACCTGAGTATACACCTGAGTATACACCTGAGTATACACCTGAGGCCTGTCTTCATAGTGAGTCTCAGGCCAGCCAGGGTTACCTAACTAGCAAGCCTCTCTTTTTAAAATTAAGTATTCATTTAATTAATCAACAAATAAATACCCTTTTAAGAAAAAAGAAAAGAAAAAAAGTATTTTCTAGAGAGGCATCTTTGCTTGTTCCTGTGTGTTTAGAACACTCCAAACTGGCTCTAAATTATATTTAAAAAGATTGGCATTCCCCTGGCTCAAAACCCAGAGACCATAAAGACTCTTCATCACCAGCGGGTGGCAATGTTGTCCCATGGAGCCATTATGGTGCTGTGAAGGCTGGTTCCTCCTGAAAAGTGCAAAGGTCTTATATCCCCTTACAAATAGTTAGAGCTTTCTAGGTTGCCCCAAGATATAATTTCTCTGCTGTCCCACAATACCCAAGATAACTGTGTGGAAAGAGAGAGGAATCTAAATTAAGAGAAGGCCCTGTAAAGTATCTCTTTAATTGGTTTTACAGTCCAGTCATAATAGCCCAAGGATGTCTTAATCACCATTTCAACATCTGTCTTCCTACTGGATTATGTTCTTTTAAAATACAGAGACTCTAAACCCTTTGTGGCCAGGAGTTTGCTATGTATAACAGATGCAGAGTCTATGGATGGCTTAGTATATTTAAATTCTCCAGAGGCAATAAGTTCTAGTTGAAAGAATAATCTAAGATCTACAGATCTCTCTATAAATGCTTATAATTAATTCTAATGTCATGAGTGAGTTCTATTACCCAAGGATGCTCAGAATAGACTATACTAAGGGAACTCTCTCAAATCCTCTGGTTTAGATTCTCAAGGCTAAAATGCCTTTTTACACTGACATGGCCGCTCCACAAAAGGGCCACGGCTTAAGCAGTGCAGGTGTTAATCTGGCCTCAAAGCAATTGCAACAAAATGGGTCCAGTAATGAATTCAATCAATGACTTTCTGAAGAGCACCACAGCTCTAAAACTGGAACCTACAAAGACACAAAATCTGAGGAGCTTAGGCACCCCAAACATTGGTAGTAGCCAGCTGTATATCTGAAGCCCTAATGTCCCCAGGATTAAATAGACAGTCTCTAATACAACTGGAAATCAATTAGGTTTTGGCTATGCAGAATAAGTAAAGAGATGTCAAAATTAGCTACCGATCCTTGCGTTTTTTAAGTAAAATTAATCATCTAAAATAGTTATCTGCGGTTGGTTGGTTGGTTGGTTGGTTGGTTGGTTTGGGGGTTTGTTAAAGATCCAGTTTTCGATAAGCTCAGATTTTACTAGATTCCGCAGTCAGAAGTTACTGTGAGGAGATGCTGTGCAGTTTCTAGGCACACAGCGACCGCTCTGTTCCTCTCACTGCAGACTCGGTCCATAGACAACACCAAAAGGTACTACTTCAGTACAGGTTTAGTTTTCCCTTCATCATTAAAATGTTTACCTTTATTTTTCTTTTTGCAATGACTATATAGCCAAGAGTCACTTGCTGAGTAAACCCAAAGTTCCTTCTGAATAAACCCCAGACCTCAGCCGTGGCCTCAGGGGTAATCTATCAGATGGCATTACCAGTTGCCAACCTTTTCAGTCTGTTTATAAATCATGAAATATTCTCTTTGTGTTAATTTTCCCACAGCAGGTTTTAGAACTTCCAAGTGTCAACTTTGAACTGTTTCTTTACTTGTATTATTGAAGTATTTGCATAGCCGTGACCAAGCAGTCAAAAGAGCAACTTAGAAGAGGGAAGATTTACTTTGGCTCTAGTAACAGAGGGTTTGGTCCATCCTGTAGTCAAGGCCTGGCAGAGTGATTCACATCCCAGCAGTAAGGAAGCATCATAAAGAATCCGGAAGGGGCTGGGAACAAGAGACCCCCAAGGACCCACCTTCACCCCCGCCCCAGCATGATGTCCCTAGTTAGATCCTACCTCTTAATGAAGCCCCCAAAGCTGCACCTCTTACTGGATGCCAGTCCCCCAACACATGAACCTTTTAGGGAAGCATATTATATCGAAACCATAACAATGATCACTGTGCAAAGCTCTATCTACTTTTGGGGTAATGAAATACTAATGTAAAGTCACTAAGCCACACCTCCCTCAACATTTATGAGAAGAAATGTTCGGCTAATTTCAACAAACATAAGCAATGTCAATTCCTTATAGAATCTGAAAACTACAGTAGGGTCAGAACATGACCAAGACATTCCACTTTTTAGCCTGCTCTTCTGGTTCTTTCTGTATTCCATGCATAGAGACACAAACAATGGTTTAGAATATACAGCCAATATTTCTTCCCGTGGTTCTTCCTATTCCTTCATGTCCTCTCTCTCTCTTTTTTTTGTCTCTGTGTGTGTGTGTGTGTGTGTGTGTGTTTGTGTGTGTGTATGTGTGTGTGTGTATGTGTGTGTGTGTATGTGTGTGTGTGTGTATGTGTGTGTGTGTGTGTGTGTGTATGTATGTGTGTGTATTCTAGTATCTCTCAGCATGCAGCTGTGCATAGATCTCTCTGTTTAAGCTTCATACACAGAGGTGAGAAACATTTAAAACATGCTCCCTGGAAAGAACAATAGAGATATGATGAATTCATGGTGCTAAATAGATAGATGATAGAAGATAGACAGATACATACATCCACAGAAAGATACATGGCGGGTAAAGGGGGCATGTGTTGTTCAATTATATAGAGCTATTGGATGATGTTAAGTGGATTTGTGACCTTTTGTTGAAAAGAAACTCTTCTGCCCCCATTTTAGATCCCAAAGGATGATCAACCATGCTTTTCTTTGTAGCTGTTATTTCTGCCACATCTTTTTTTTCATTTCTGCAGCAATTCTTGGTAGCAGCTCCAAGGTAAGACTAGGGAGCCACACTCACCATGGTTTAGACTGAGTATTTCTACATAGCCTCTAAGAAAGAGTCTTCTAGTTCCTAATTGCTAGTTTCCTAGCAGATCCTAAGCTAAATGAACTCAGAAGTTCATTTTGATCAGCCTTGTAGGACCTCACCCCTGTCTCTCTTCTTCATGTCTCACTTTGAGTTCCTTCTTAGTATACTTCCTGGATGATCTTCTAGCCAAGACTATCCATCTTCTTTAACAGGATGTTTGTTTCCTTGTGGCATGACCTGGAACCTGGCTGTCAAGCTCTAGTAACTCAAATGTGTTTCTCTCTCACTCCGTCACTGTTACTTCTGATTGCGTAGGAGTCCAGAATAATTTCATTGTAGCACTGTTTACATGAGGGCCCTTTGAAGCCAAGACCATTCACAATAGAAAAAGAAGAATAAAGTACACAAAGATAAACTTAACCCAAAAGGCAAGAAACTTGCACACCCAAAACTGCATTGAGGTGCTCAAGTAAAACGAGAAGACATCCAGGGTTTCCTGAGCTACAAAGGCATATTAAGAGGTCATGGTTCTCAAAGAAGTACAATCTCTGACAAAAACTCAATGACATTTTTATAGACATGGAATATTTCATTCAAAAATCTCATTTACAATCCTAATGGACTCCCAGACGTTTCAGACAGTTTTATAAAAGAAGAACAAAATTAGAGAGAGGTCTCACCTTTCCTGGTTTTACAAATTATAAAGTTACAGTAACCAAAAAATGTGGTACTGGCATGAAGGTAGTACTCATACAGATTAATGGAGTAGAACTGAAAGTCCAAAGATGACTCCATATATCTATGGCTAGCTAGTTTTTAAGAAGGATGCTAGCCATGTGTGGTGGTGCATACCTTCAATCCCAGCACTCAGGAGGCAGAGGCAGGTGGATCTCTGTGAGTTTGAGGCCATCCTGGTCTACAAAGAAAGTTCCAGAACAGCCAGTGCTACACAGAGAAACCCTGTGTTGAAAAAATAAATACAAATAAAATAAAATTAAGAAGAGCACTAAGGTCACTCAGTGATGGTCTTCAAAATACAGTGCTTAAGACAGTAGATAATAACAGGAAAGATTTTAAATCCTCACCTTACAGCAAGCAGATCAAAGACCCAATCATAATTCGTAGAACCATAAAACTTTTAGAAAAGGGCCCAAAAAAAGCACATCTAGCAATGGATTTGGCAGGGATTTCCTGGACATGATGCCAAAAGCACAGGCACCAAAAGAGAAATATAGACAATTTCTGTGAGACTCTACTAACTGCAAACAGGAAAGCCATAGAGGAGTAGCAGTTTGTGCATCTAACATCTGATACAGGCATTAATATCAATAGCAAAGTTATTCATATGTCCCTAAAGGCCAAGACCACAAAACAATGACCTTATTACAAAGTGGAAAAAAAAGGATCTTAATAATCATTCTTTCAAAAATAAAGAGACAGCCATTGACACATGCGAAAGATATTCAACACTGGCAATCATTAGGGAACTGTAATTTAAAACCACGACTAAATACTCAGCCACTTTAACCATTCAAAGGCTGAATGGTTCAAAGGGATGGTTGTTATGAAAAATAGCATCCTTTCACACACAACATGTAAGCAAGGTGAAGATGTGCGAAATTAGAACCTGTGTAAAGATGTGGTATAAAATAGTATAGCTGCCTTGAAAAACAGTTTTTTTTAGTAGGTGTTTCTATTGTTGTGATAGAAAATACCATGACCAAAATCAACGTGAAGAGATGGTTATTTTCTTTTACAACTCTCAAGTTACAACCCATCACTGGCAGAACTCAGGGCAAGAATCTAGAGGCAAGAACTGAAAGAAAGACCATAGCAGAACACTTCTGACTATACCTTCCCCATGGCTTACTCAGCCTGCTTTCTTATTCAACATAAGACCACTTGCACAGGGATGACACCACCCACAGTGGGCTGGGACATTTGACATCAATCATAAATTTTAAAAATGCCCTATAGATTTGCCTGTAAACAAATCTTATGGAGGTATTTTCTCAACTGAGATTCCAACTTTCCAAATGATTCTAGTTTAGGTCAAGTTGACAAAAAAAAAAAAAAAAAAAAAAAGAAATCAACACAAGCAGTATAGTTGATTGCTAAAACTGAGCATAAAAACAATATAATCACATTTACCAGCAATTCTACTTTTGAGGGTATACCCAAAAGAGTTGAGAGCAGGCTACCAAAGCAATTTGTGCACACATGATCACTGGGGCATTACTCATAATAGCCAAAAGGAAGAAAAGAAAAAAACAAAACCAAGTGGACATCAAGAGATGAATAGAGAAATAAATATAATTGGTTCATCACTCAACATTCAAAAGGAAAAGTGGATACATGATCCTCCATGAATGAGCCAACATTAAGCTGTGTGAAATAATCTAGTCACAAAGAGACAGTGTTGATTTCACACATATGAAAAACCTAGACTCAGATTCACAGACACAGAAAGTACGGTCATGCTTTCCAGAGTCTGGGCAGGGAAAATAGGGCTTATGATGTAATGGATACAGAGTTCTAGAAGACAAAAGGGGCTTGGAGATGGTGGTGGTGGTTGTGCAATACTGTGAATACCTTAAGGCCAGAAGAACTGTAGAGTTAAAATGGTTAAATGTTGTGTATGCAAACTCAACTAACTAGACCACCTTCGTGATCGCATGGAATTATCTCCAGAACTAACCATCCCACTCTCTTAAACCACTCAGGATACACAAGGGAAGTTCAGGACAGCTCATTGCAGCCTCTCCCTCTTGCTCTTCCCAGCCTCCTCCAGCCACATTTAACACACAGGTTAGATATCCCAGTGTAACCCTGACCTGTGCAGAATGGACAGGCCCTATCACTCTCTCGACATGGTAATAATCAGTTATCAGTTAGAGTTTCCTCCTCATGCATTAGCTCACTAATTCCTGTGGAGCCAATATCCATCTAATACCCTACGTTCCTTGCAAATGTGCCACTGCTAAAATTGTCCTTGCTTAGAACTCTCTGGCAAACTAACAAGAAAACTAAAGCATGTTCACAAGGTAATACAAAGTGACAAGCCATAAAATAAATAAGGGAATGAAATAAGAAGGATGTGTTGGCACATGCAAATGTTCCAGAGATATTGCTGGCCTAAGGTGCGATGATTGGAGGTTCAAGTGGTCTCAGCTCTTTCCTTTCCCTGGTTCTGCTCTGTTCTGCTCTGTTCCATCTTCATTCTTCTCACAGATGCTTGACAGCAAGCTTCCCAATTCATAGGCAGTGGAACAGAGAGAGAATATGTGAGAGGAGGTGGGAAGGGGAGGGAGAGAGAGCAGTGTTCTCCACAATCCCAGCTGGCCTCTATTTGCTTTTCACAGACTCTAATCGGTCCACAGCCCTGAATATGTCACCTTGGCCACAGTGATGCAAATTCTTAATAATAGCTCTGTTCCAGGTCACATATTCTGCCTCTGGGTCAGGATAGAATAGTCCACTGAAGCTGCAGTTTGCCTGGAAGTGGAACACTGATGACCACCCCAGAGTGTTCAAAGTAAAGCTAGCATCAGGGCGAGGGGAGATTGAGCAACAGAAAAGACAGACTTGGCCATCTTTCATTGAGACCCATGGGCACTTGACAGGCTCAGATATATTGCACATAAATGTAATATTCAAATCCTGGCAAAAATATTTTTGGGATCCTAATTCTAGGAGGCACTACAGCACCACATTGTGATGAAGGTGCTATGTGTATCAGTCATGAACGGAACATGAACATTTTATTATGTAGCATGCATTTTATAAAACCCCACAGTTGAATCTGCTGTGATGGCATACACTTGTGGGTCTTAGCACGGCGGGGAAAGGGACAGGTAGATCACTCACAAATAAGAGACTAATCTGATCTACATTGTGAGTTCCAGGCCATCAAGAGCTACACAGTGCTGCCTGGCCTCAGATCAATAAGAAACAAACAGCTCTGTAGTCTGCTTGTCACCGTTGGCAGCTTCCTGACTCAACCAGCCTTCTCTTTCCCAGGGCTCACTACCAGCATCTTTGAATGTGCACATATTACTAGAAAGTAGGTCCATCTTTTAAGTTGGGGCCTTAGTTCCCACACCCAGAGACACTGGGAATTGTCTTAACAAAATGTCCTGAATTATGTGAAGATTTGTAACAAAATCTAAGCGATATATGGCTTCGTTAGTAGCCTTCATCATCAAGAGCCCCATTTTAAATAGATACCGCAGACATGTAATACTGTCTAAGTAATTTTTAAGTTGAGCAGGATAAGTAGCAAGTATAAAAAAATGCTTACTAAATGCCAGGCTGCTGTTAAGCACACAGGATTAATATTAACAGAGTCACTCCACCCAAGGGAGATAGTTTCTAAGGGAGGCAGTTGTCAAGATCTCCACTCTACAGATAAGGAAACTAAGCCAGGTGAGGGTGACTGGCCCACAATTCCACACAGCTGGTTAGAACAAGCCTGGCTGGTACCCAAGGTATCTGACTCCAAAATCATCAAACCAACCACACCCATTCATGCAAATGAGCAGGGGACTGGCTAGCTGGATAAAAATCATTAATGGTTTCTCAGAAATACTGGGACAGAGAAACCAAACCCAAACTGCAGGACTCGTGCCAGCTAAAGTTCAAAGAACCAAAAGGCCAATGGTTTTAGTGTCTATCTGAGAAGAAAAACACAACTTTTTTTTTTGTTTTGTTTTTGTTTTTGAGACAGGGTTTCTCTGTGTAGCTCTGGCTGTCCTGGAGCTCACTCTGTAGACCAGGCTGGCCTCGAACTCAGAAATCCGCCTGCCTCTGCCTCCCGAGTGCTGGGATTAAAGGCGTGCGCCACCATGCCCGGCCAGTAAAACACAACTTTAAAACTGTTGAGATATTCTCTGTCTGAACATCAATTACACTCAGAGAAAACAAGCCCGGGAGAGACTCTAATAGAGGGGCTTGGCATAGCCTCCCCCAGGCGTCCCAAAGACAGCTCGCTTCTTAGCCGTCTCTGTGCATTCCTACAGTCACCTGGCATCCTTGGCAGTAAAATCTGTTGAATCAACTCTTCCCAAAGGCACAGTAAACAGTTGGCTCCCCCATTCAAAGCAGTTTCGTACAACCTTAGTTCTTCTAGAAATAGCATCTATACAAACCCAGGTGGTTGAAACTGAACAGGTTTTAATGGAGGGGGGAAGTATGCAAAATGAGGCATGAGGGGGTAAATATAAATGCAGTAGATGAACACCAATGAAAAGCTATTGCTCTACTTTTAATTGTAGGACAACAGTGGTGGACAGCTTATGAGGGGGCCACGTGAGAGCTAGTTATTCATAGGAAAAGCTCCTGGTGGGAAGGAGGCAGCTACTGCTAGATGCCAAGCAAGGGAAGGAGAGCCCTACCTTCTCCTCCCTTCCCAGTCTTCAATGCCTCCCTCCCATGTACAGCAGCAGGATAAAGGCATCTGGAGACACAGTCAGCAAAGATCAAGGTGCAGAGCACCTCTGGAGGAGAGAGAGGGAGGAGCATAATGCTTCTCCCAAAGATGGATGAGCTGAGGTACTAAGAAGACAGGTAATGAGTCCATAGACATAGTTCAGTTGGTAGAGGGCTTACCTAGAAAGCACATGCTTTCAATGCCCAACAATTGCATAAAATCAGTCACCGCAGCCCACATCTGCAAATGCCAACACTAGAGGGGTGGATGTAAGAGAATCAGCAATCCAAGATCAGCCTCAGCTATATATAATATTCAAGGGTAATCTGGGCTACACGAGAACTTGACTCTAAACAGGAAACAAGCAAAAGAGAAGATGATAGCATGCTTCAGATCTTGAAGAATAGATTGAAACCAAGAAGCTGGCTTTCTTCCCTTGCTGGTCTCTCTAATTTTGGGAAACCCGAATGCCCAAAGAGTCATAACATGTCAAGGAGTGTCTAATCCCAAGGCTCCTTGCCCACACGTGGTGGTGTTGCAAATGACCTAGAGTGGCCCGCTTTTCTTCAGAAGTGTACCCTTCCAGAAATGAGTATGTGACCAAGCTGACTCAGCCTCTGCCTGGACTCGCTGGAGAGGGAGGTTTAGTGACTCACTTGTGTGGGTGACAATCTGGTCTGTGGTATTCTTTGAGTGAACACACTCTGCACACTAACAGTGTCTGCTTCATGCAGGTGACTCATCTGAAGAAGTCGACCTGACAATGGTCTATCAGGCAGCATGGAATGGAGATGTCAACTCTCTGACCGCTGTCATCCGGGAGGATCCATCCATCCTGGAATGTTGTGACAGTGAAGGTGAGCTGTTTGCGCATCTTTTTTTTTAAACCTGGGATGAAATGCTTTATCCTTTCAGAGACGGTCTTTAGAGATGAGCCACACTAGTGAAATTCTTTTTGACTCACCACAAGATACTGCAGGCACCTTGCCTGTGCCTCTGTAGAATCCTTTGGCATTTCTCAGCATAATGACATTGGACACAGAACTTCAGCACCCTTCACTTTTTTATTCACTTATTATATTTCATATATTATTATGAAATGGATTCTTTCTGGTATTTTTGTAGGACTGGCCAAGTATGGGTGTGTGTGTGTGTGTGTGTGTGTGTGCGCGCACACATGTGCGCTTGTGGAAGCCAGAAGTCAACCTCAGGTGTCATTCCTAAGGTATTATACATTTTATTTTTTGAGACAGGGTTTCTCACTGGAATTTAGAACTCACCAGTAAGTTAAACTAGCTGGTCAGTGAGCCCCGAATATCTGCCTGTCTCCATTTCCTCAGGGCCAATATTACAAGTACAAAACGTCACATCTGACTTTCTTATGCATGTTCTGGGGAGCCTACTCAGGTCCTCAGGATTGCACAGCAAGCACTTTGGGTACTGAGCCCTCTCTTTGACTACCAGTAGTTATAACAAGTATCTAGGAATAGCAGAAATGGATTTTGGAGAAAGGTAAGTGTCGTGGTCCTTTAGAGAGCCAAGAATTTGTCCTTGAGACCACATCATGGTTGTATTTCCACCTCTATTCTTTCTAAATACAACTCAGAACTCTGGATCTGTTGACTAAAATAACTCTGGAAACCAAGAGAAGGGCCAAGTCCTGAGATCCAAGGATGGGCATGGTGGTGAATTCTCTGGAATATCCTTTTGCAGGGTTGGGGCTGAAGGAGCTGGCAACACAGAATGCCAGCAGACACAGACAAAAGAAAAGCCTCTGAAAGCCTGTATTCTGTAGGCAAGATGCCAAAACAGATCACAGGAAAGGACTGATAGGAAGAGACTCTACACTACTGCATGGCTTCACAAGAGGGAACACTTCCGTCATCTGTATGAGTTCTTGCTTCAGAAGCTTAGAGGGAGAAGAGCAAAATAATCTCAAAACACACAGAGGGGGAGGGAAGAAACAAGAAAAGATGAAATTGAAAACAAAAACAATAGTGAAAAAAATCCAAAAAACAAGGAACAACATGTAGCACTGTCAAGAAAAACTAACTGAAGGAGATGCAAATCCCCGCTCTTGGGAATAAAACCAAGGACATCACTACAGTTCCAACAGAAATGCTGCAGACAACTTCACACGCATAAATTTGACAATTTAGATAAATGGATGAATTGCTCAAAATAAAATAAACTGGGAGGAGGAGAAGAGGTTAGATTCCGTTAGAACCTGCTATTCATCTATATATGAAAATACCACAGTGGAAACCAGCAATAAACATAATTAATGGTTGTTAACAGTCCTAGTACGAAACAAATTGAATATTCCTATAACTATTTAGGAAATTAAATTCATAATTTAAAAATTCTTAAAGAGGACGGCCTTCAGCCATTGATGGTCCTATAGAGTTCTACATTTATTTATTTATTTATTTATTTATTAGAATTATTTTATGTGTTTGAGTGTTTTGCCTGAATTTTGTCTGTATACCAAGTGCATGCTTGGTGGCCCAGGTCAGAAGAGGGTGCCAGATCTTCTGGGACTTGAGGTACAGATGGTTGTGTGCCAACCTCTGAGTGCTGGGAACCAAACCCAGGTCCTTTGGAAGAGCAACAAATGTTCTTAGTCACTGAGTGAGCCATCTCTCTGACGCATTTACAAGATTTTTTCAGAATAATCAGCACTAACTTCATATGATTTCTTTCAAAAAGAGAAAAGAGGAAAATACTTCTTAGCTATATTTATGAACTAAAATTGCATTAATATCAATACTTGATAAAAATTATAAACTAGCTAAAGAAGAAAAATCATATTAGTCGGCACAGAAGCATTCCATGGAATTCAATACACATCTGTAATTTTAAATCTCAGAAAACAGAAATGGAAAGGAGCTTTCTCAATGTGACAGAGAACAAAGCGAGGTACAGTGGCATGAGCCTATAGTTCTGTCCTCTCCGGAGGATAGAGCACAAGAGTCATGAGTTCAAGTCTACACCAGGCAATTTGGCAAAACCCCTTCCTTCTCTGATTTTCTTTTCTAAGATTATCTGCCGTATCCCTCAGTTGCTAAAGACTGCATGTTTTGTCTCTGAGATCAGGAACAGAGGACAAGTGCACATACTCAGCACCTAATTTCAATGCAATATAAACTCAAAAGGCCAGAACAGAGGCGAGAAAAGGAAATGCACACAGCATCTGCTTTTTCACACGACTTAGCTGTCACTATAGACAGTCCTAAGGTGTGAATTCAGAGATCACAGGTACAAGATGAGGTCATAAACCTAATCCAAATGCATTAGAGACAAAATGTACAGGCAAAATGTAACAATCCGAAAGGAAATATGGAGGCCTGTCCCTGTGTGCAGCCAGCTTGTCAGTACATACTTATTAAATGCCTCGGCCCTCCCCACCCACGTACAATGTCACCTGAATTATACAGTGACGCTTCATGCAAGTCTGAGTGTTCCCTGAACTCCCCTTTCTAAACTGTTGAGCTATTTCTTGTTTTAGTTGTCAAAACTTTATAATAAATGTTGTCTGTTAACAAGGTATATTTCTGTTCTTTGTTCTCTGAAGAAATTTGTATAGAAAGTACAATCTCAAGGTTGATTTAAACTGGTCCAGAGAGCGCATGTAATTTTATGTAAAAATAGTATGTAAAATTAATTTGTTTTATTTACTGAATATCTCAGATTTACTAATTGCTTCATTTTCTTATTCATCATGTCCTTTCTTTCCCCTCTAGTAGTTGTACTTTTCTTTTCACTTTTTAAATTTTTTAATATTTATTTATTTACTTACTTACTTACTTACTTTTGGTTTTTTAAGACAGGGTTTCTCTGTGTAGCCCTGACTATCCTGGAACTCACTCTGTAGACCAGCCTGGCCTTGAACTTAGGGATCTGCCTGCCTCTGTTTTCCTCCGGAGTGCATGCATCACCACAAGGCTTCTAACTACTTGATGGGAAGGACAATAGGGAGGGAGAAAGAAGGGAAGTAGGGGAGGATGGAAGAAGGAAGAGATGAGGGAAGATAAAGAGAAAAGAAGAAAGAAGGGAAGGGGAAGGAAGAATCTACTGTTCTAAGAATTACTTCATTGCTGTTTCAACATTAAAAAAGGAGGGATGCTGGGTTGCCTGCTGCCACATTCAGGGAGGACGGCAGCCCAGAGATCCATCCATTTTCAGGATCTCTGTGGACCATAGCTGGGTTCATCCAGAGGAGAACTACAAGATCAACGTGGGTCTCCAGCTCAACAGAATCTAAGCACATGTCAATTCAGCAAGAGGTCGGATCCAAGCTTGGCCTCTTGGTCTGAAGGAATGTGACGCTCCTTGTTTGTTCCAACAGCCCCTCAAAGTTAAACCAAATGTGCCCAATCATCTCTATCTATGCAGCAAGAAAACACACTGAAAAACAAAATGACTTTGGCAGTGTTGATTCAGAAAGAGTTGAGTAAAGGGAGTTCTACTGAGAATTTGTATAGCCCAACAATAGGCTATTGTCCAGCTTTGCTACCAGCTACCTCCAAAAGTGTGCTGAACCTGGCTACCTGGGTGGACCAAGAGCTGGTCCAGGTTCTGAACCCACTTCAGCTTAGTCAGGGTGAACTTACCTGGTAGATCTGGAGTTATTCACATCCCTGAGGCAACAATAGCCAGTTTTGATCACCTGCCCAAACTGCTTTAATCTACCAACTACTACAGACAACTGAGCATGCAGAGAGAGGAGAATCACAGACAGCTGATGCAAGGGAGCCGAAAGCCATCACAATGTAAACAGAAACCATCACCCTTGGTTCTCCTCAGCCCCACAAAATCCAGCAGCTGGATTTGTACTATAGGAAATCAGAATGAATGAACGAACCAACAGTTTGCTCATAAATCCCGAAAGCTAAACATTTGTAAAGGCTGTTGAAATGTCTCATTCCAGGATGCACGCCCTTGATGCACGCGGTTTCGGGACGTCAAGTGGACACAGTGAAATTGCTGCTAAAGATGGGCGCCAACATTAACACACAGGATGCGTATGGCCGCACCAGTTTATGCCTGGCAACCTACCTGGTATGAATCTCTGTTTGTTAATGGGGCTACAGAACAAGAGAACTAAAGATGGCATGTGAATTGCACACACAGAATGGTGCCTATGGGCTGATACAGTAGGTCAACAAGAGTGGGACTTTAGGCTTTACTTATTATCTATCCTTAAGGCTTGTATGGGTCGTAAGTACCTTTATTTATTTATTTCTCTGGCTGTACTGGCTCTCACGAGTTAACATAGAGGTGATGTGAGATAGAAACATTTTCTATCTCAACTCCAGAATTTCACTTGGGACATTTCTGGCCCTTGTTGGCCTTTTTAACAAGGCAGCCATAAATAAACCCCAGAGGGTGGTAACAATTCGAAGATTCAGTTAACATCTGCGGGGTGCAGTTAGATGGAAATGAGCTGAGCGGAAGCTCCAGGCTGCAGAATGTGAAAAGTGATGAGAATTGGGAAGGGTGTGGGGATGTGGGCGTCAGGGACAAGGGCATCAGGGACTAGGGCGCCGGGGATGTACCAGGATCACAGGGGCAACGCCAAGCGAACAACCCACTCAGTTCATAGCTAGTGCTCACATTAGAAACTGTAATGTCATCCTTCATACCAAGGATTTCAGTTCAGCATTGCCCAACATTAAAGCAAAGCATGGTTAAGACTCACTGAAAATCCTCTAGCCCTCTCCTCTCAGATGCTCTCCATGGTCCTTCTGCCAGCTCCTCGGGTTGGCTTAAATCCATGTGAAACTAGCCCTGCCTGCCATGCGGGACAGTGTATTGCTTTCCCTCTTTTCATGGCTCTCACATCTGTTGCCTCTTGGGTTCACTGCTGCTGACAGTTGATAGTCAGGGGTTTCTCCCAACCAGCCCCCACTACAGATTCACCCCTTCATCCCCACTGAAATAAAACACTTCCCTTCCCCAAACTCAACACCCCTTCCTGCCACACAATTCAGAGTTTGCAATATGCATTGCTCAATTCCCACAGAGATTTTCTTCAGAGACCACTTAAAAATTTTTTTTTCTTTACAAACTCTGCTTCTAGAACCCAGAAACGATTTTTTTTGAAATGTGGTCCACAGGCCTCTTGGATCAATACCACTTAGAGGTCTTGTTTGAAAGGCAGGCACTGAGGTATGCTAAGACTTCCTTAGTTAGAAACTCCTTAGATAGCTTGGGGGTAAAGGAGGATGGGAGCCTGCAGGTTAAACTAATCTCCCTGGCAAATTTGGTGTCTCTTTGAGTTTGAAGACCACTGTTCTGTATATGTTAGCTGAGTGAGTTTCTGTATTCAGACAGATGTAGGATTACCGTCTTGGTCACCTCCCTTGTAACACATGCCTTCGTAACTGCTCTTGATACAAACCTTTTGTATCTGAGAAAAACAAAGCAGAAAAACAGGCAATATTTTGAATTAATGGTCAGAGGAAAGAGGTGGGATGGCTTCTAAAGTTGACTGCCGTTGGACTCTATAATATGGTGGAAATGAATTATATGTCTTTAAAAGACTCTAAACTCTAAAATTCGAATTTTGAAAGGACTAGAGAGAAGTGCCCCACTAAACATCAATTATGAGGGGCAACTTGGAATGTAGAAAGGTGGCATCTTTGCTGGCAGCCCTTGCCATTCTAAAATGCTTCTGGAGGGAAATGGTAACAATACACAGGGTGGGCTGCCTGCTTCCCTATGCCTGGCCTCTGTGTGAGTCCCCAAGGCTCACTGGGAAGAGGCACATTCTGGGAGCTGCCGTGAAATCCAGCAACGTCTAGATTTGACCATTAAGAGAAATTTGGCAAAAGAGACACTTAAAAACTGAGTCTCAACTCAGGGTACAAATAAATTTGTAGAAGCAGGACCTTGGGTAAATCACTTCATCTTTTCTGGCCTCAATCCATATTTTTGAGGTGTAGTTAAAAACAATAACCTAAGCTTCTCACCCTGAAGGAAAAGGCAGAGGCAGCAGCAGGCAGAAGGTAGATAGGGCACTTATTTGTTGCTTCGGAATGGTAGCAAGTGTTTCAAATATCTTCATTGGTTTTTAAATTTCCTTTCTGAAGAAAAGAAAAAGAAAAAAAAAGACTGAAGAAAACCACAGAAACACATTGGTTCTCAGGAAACATTGCAAAATAGTTTTAGATATTTCAAAGCTTACTCCACCAAAAGATCTGCTTTTTCAAAAACTGTATGAGTCTAGTGCTTGGGCAATCCTGAAGTTTGCCCAAAGTGCCTTGCTGTTGGATCGCCCTGATCCATTTTTTTTTTCTTTTAAGCGGAGAATTTGATGATTTGGATATTAGCAACTAGAAACAGATGTAATACCTAGTAAACTGTGAATCAGTAATGGCAATGTCTCCAAATATTTGCTTCTACTTAAGACAGCTATCTCTGGTCAATTCTACAGATCTTTACTTGATATTCGAGCCCATGGCATTTATTTAGCTTCGATTTTTGTGACAAGGTCTCATGTAGTCTAGGCTGTCCTCCAAGTCACTCTGTAGCAAAGGATGACCCTCAACTCCCGACCCTCTTTGTTGTTAACCTCCCCAATTCTGGGATTCTAAGCCCGCATATCCATGCCTGCTTTGGTCCAAGAATTTTGATGTGCTCTTGTCTGACAGACACTTCAAAACCACAAGGTTCTCTTCCTACTCTTATTTTCTTACTTGAAGAAGATTATTAAACCTTGGTGGTTGGGTGCTTCCAATTGTCATACTAAGGAAGAGAATCTTCAGTCATTGAATCCTACCTGGGCATCTCCAGGCTTGACTATATACAAATGGAGGAAGGGAGAAACTGCTTTTGAATAAAAAGTTATCACATCATTCCTCTCAATGACAAGTTCGGCTATTTAGTTGTCTGTTTATAAGAAAGCAAGAAGCACAAGGGTTGTAGATAAAGGTAGGAGACCTTCAGTTTAGGAATGAGAATAAAACTTGGTTATCAGCAGTGTTGGCTCAGTTAAAGAAGTATAAACTAAGAAAGCAGTATAAATCTGGGCAGAGCTAGCCTCAGGTTACTCCTGTCCTTTAACATAAGATAGCAAGAAAAATGGCCCAGTCAGAAATGCTAGACAGCAAGAAGATAATATAAGTTTCAGTTGGTACTATTAGGATGCAGGGAATTCACCCAGACTCCCAAGAAATACCTAGGCCCGTAAAACCTTGCAATGGGTTTCCATCCCTTAGAGAACACTAGTTATGCCTTCATGTCAGAAACTTGGGATGTTAGCATTAGAGTCTCAGCTATTGGCAGGCTGTGCGGGTTACATCTCTAAGCACACCGAGGCTGACCCATTAGAAAAAGAACGCAAAATAATAAAGAATGAAAGCCTACATGTTCGACACAGGAGTGTTTCTGGGACACACAGAGGTGGCATTGAGGTCTGGGTTGTTGAAGCAGGTGTTTTTATCCAACTCAGACAGTTGATATGTATGGGTTGGATATGAAGCCACAGGCTGAGAGGCCAGGGCAGGTGACCACTGCCTGACCCATGCTGTCTTTGGCCCGTGAGGACTAGAGCAGTACATGTGAGGCAGGAGAATCCCATGAGTGGCTCTGGACATGAAGGGAGAATCAGGAGAACAGCGCCTGTGTCTCTCTGCATATGGAAGGGCAACAGTCATACTGAAAACCTGGGAATGTGAAGCTCAGACTTTCTCTGCTCAGGTGCCAGAATTGGAACTGTAGTCCTTAATAGTTTCAACTTAAACATACTGCTAGCCGCCGGGCGTGGTGGCGCATGCCTTTAATCCCAGTACTCGGGAGGCAGAGGCAGGCGGATTTCTGAGTTCGAGGCCAGCTTGGTCTACAGAGTGAGTTCCAGGACAGCCAAGGCTACACAGAGAAACCCTGTCTCGAAAAACCAAATCCAAAAAAACAAAAACAAAAACAAAAACAAAAAAAACCATACTGCTAGCCAAACCAAAGAAGAGAAAGAAAGCAAGAAAGCAAGAAAGCAAGAAAGAAAGAAAGAAAGAAAGAAAGAAAGAAAGAAAGAGTAGAAGGAAGGAAGGAAGGAAGGAAGGAAGGAAGGAAGGAAGGAAGGAAGGAAGGAAGGAAGGAAGGAAGGAAGGAAAAAACAACCAAAGCAAAATGGAATGAAAAAGACTTATAGAAAGCATGTTGGCCTGTGTTCTATGTGGCTGTGATATATAATGATGCCATTGCTATTTCAGGGCTGGCTTGAAGGCTGTGTGAGTCTGCTCAGAAACGGTGCCAAGCACAACATCCCAGATAAAAATGGCCGCCTGCCACTGCACGCCGCCACTGCAGAGCCTGATGTGAGGTGAGCAATTCATAGCATGCCAGGTGGCAAAGGCCTTGCAGGAGGAGGGTATGGGACCCACCCCTTTGTGGCTGATAAAAAGGAGACTTACCCATGGTTTGCAGATAGAACCACACTAAATGTTCTAGAGTAACCTTAAAAGCCAGCCTTACTTCCCTCCTACTTCAATCTCCATCATTTTGAAAGCTCCTATAGCAGCTAGTGACAATATTTCCTACTACAAACAGCAATGTTGCTGCTTGGCTCTTCCTTCATACTCTGTTGCATACCACATGCCTTTAGTAGGAGTTCAGCATCTCCCAGTCCCAGGCCCTGACCAGCAGCACAGGGGGATATGTTGTTTACCTCATCCTTAGCACCCAGGGCCAGAATGAAGACCTGAAGCTCTATGGAGCTGAAGGGGTTAAACTATCCTCTAGGTGGGGTGTCTGGGTGTGGCGGGGGGGGGGCGGGGAATAACAGGATTTCTTCAGTCATTTTTATAGAAAGTAAAAGGCTTGGGAAATTCCAGGTCTTTCCCTGAGGCTCGCTGCTTGTTATCTTGGACCACGTCCAGGAATAACAGAATTTACTCAAAGCCTTGAGCAAGCCCAGGCCATTAACTATCAGTAAATATCATAGGTAAGCAAACGGTCTGTTTTCAGAAAAGGAAAGGGAAAAGGAAGGGGAAGGAGAGAGAGAGGAAAGGAAGGGAGGAAAAGACTTCATTTCGACAGCTTGTACAAATATTTAGTCATAAAAGTATACTATTTCTGCAGGAGTAATCTTGAGAAAATAAGTTTAAAAACATTCCCTGCAAGAATTATTCTGCCCTGATTACTGAACTTAAGTGACTTTATCTGCCTCTTGAGTAATTTTAAAAGCTATGTATTCTGAAAGATAAATGCCCACTTAAGTTGTGGTAATTATAGTTATTGCAGTAAATAAAACCCAAAGTTTGAGCACTTTACACTCAAGTTCTACTTCACAGTCCAAAGAACAGTGTTGATAGGTGGTGGCTGGCTCCCCTCCACTGGCGATTCAGGGACTTGATCACCTCTCCTCTTGTGATGCTAGCATCCTGAAAGATCACAGAATGTCCCTCACTTAACCTGGTGATGGGCAAAGAGATGCCTTGCTCATTCTTGCAAAACCTCAGGCAAATGTCACCAGTCAAGTCTGTTCTTCTTCCATTAAAAAGGACTAGTCATTTGCACACATTTGAATAGAATGAACCTCAAGAAATACATACAGTCCTGGGAGGGCAATCTCTCTGCCTCTGGTGATTCTGAGCCATGAAAAGTTTTCTCTGTCATCTACACCTCAAGTGTCAATTATGTCTTCTCAAGCAAAATTACATTCAAGATCAGTTGAAGCCAGGCGGTGGTGGCGCACGCCTTTAATCCCAGCACTCGGGAGGCAGAGGCAGGCGGATTTCTGAGTTCCAGGCCAGCCTGGTCTACAAAGTGAGTTTCAGGACAGCCAGAGCTATACAGAGAAACCCTGTCTAGGAAAAAAAAAAAAAAAAAACAAACAAACAAACAAAAATCATTTGAGTCAGCTAGGTTCAACCATTGAAATAATTAGTTGAAAACCCATTCAAGTGCATGTCTTTTTCCATGGTTGGTTGGTTTTTGTTTTTTGAAGACAGCTTTTCTCTGTGTAGCTCTGGCTGTCCTAGAACTTACTCTATAGACCAGGCTGGCTTCCAACTCAGAGATTCACCTGATTAACACACACACACACACACAATGCTAGGATGAAAGGTATGCACCCGTGCCACCTATCTCCATGGACTTAGTAGAAAGCAATATCTCTAAAGACTCTAGGATCTACCCTACATAGGTAGAACTTTGAAAGCAAAGAGTTGAGGTTTCTTCTCTGGATGACCCAGCCAACATCCTCTGATGAGTTTAATCCAGGACAATAAACCTCCTTCTATGTGCTAAAGATACAATTTCTTTTTGTAAAGGGATAGTTGATTCTGAATGGTTAAATCCTGCTTTACGATGCTACTCAACTAATAAAATCCAAAAGCTGTGGTTAAGTATTTTGAAAGCAGTGGTTTGTGTTAGTCTTCTTCAAAATAGGTTGGGTCAAACTCTTACCAACCCATAGACAGCAAATAAAGTAGCTGAGTTACCTGCAGACACTCTGGGAAGCAGCTTATCCTAAAGACTTCCTCCTGAGAGTAAATTGATAAAAATGAGATACTTAGTGGTTATTTTACTGAGAAATTTTATGGCAGAGTTGCATCTGAATTAGGTGTTTGAAGCAGAAACTAACCAAGTCACAGAGTTGGGCTGCAGCCACCTGTTTGAGCATCCGCATCCACTCAGCATTGCTTTCTGAGGAAAGAGACCCTGTCTGGCTTTGTAGGCATCTTCCAACATTGCAACTGCACTGGAGAAGCCGTGTCTCTTCCATTAAGGCACATGAGCCGAGTTTCTTAAATGGACATGACCTTTAAAATAAAAGCACTCATTTATTTATTGTGTGTGTGTATGTACGTGCGTCTACAATGCAGCTCACATGGCAAGTCAGAGAGTAACTTTCAGAAGTTCTCTCCTTCGTCCTTGTGAGTTCTCAGGGTCAAGCTTAGGTTATCTGACTTGGAAGGAAACATCTTCACCCATCGAGCCATCTCACCAGGCTATACATAGGTATAACCTTAGACAGGCATAGCGAGTGCTTAGGTCTGACATAAATTAACAGCAGATAATAGTGGTGATGAAGATGAAGATCATGGTGATGTGGAGGTTGATATTGTTATGAGCATGCTCTGAGCAAAATTCATAGAGAGTTCTCAGTTCTGACCCATTTAATGTACCGCATACAAAGTCATACGTGTATCCTCACTTCACAGATGAGAGACTGTGACAAACTCAAGGGAACAAACTGACAGGCATGAGGAAAACCTGCCCGATGGGTCTGCTGTCCTCCTGAGAGCCACCACTGTGGGCCTTTCAGAGTTTATTGTAATGGTCATATTTTATCGGCAAGCCCTTGGCCTGTGTTGCCAGGCCTTATGAGAAACAGCCTTACAAAATTTACTGGCTCGCAATCAGATCATATTTTATTCATTACAGCATCTTCAAAACTCCTATATAAGAAACCACAGGAAAAAAAGTTTCGCTAAGGGAAGCTTGGCCCTGCTTCTCCAGAGAAAACAGATGGGATTTGTATTATAGGAATACGGTGGTTTATGATCCCATGTCTCACTTTCTGTGCTTAGAAAGTTCAAACCTCAGTTTGAAACCTGCCTATGACACACACAGGTCTGTAGATCATCTTTTCTTCCCATCGTCTGCCCCTGTTTTCTCTGGCTAATTTCTTCACTCACCTTGTTTTTATTTATGTAACCGAATGTCACCTAAGATCCTTGTTAGGTTGAGGTCAAGAGTGCCGGGGAGTCAGGCTAAACTTGAATCTGGTCTCATCTGACCAACCCCTTTGTCCTGGACAAGTTACTATGTCAAGGCAGATAAGTTTCTTTACTAGAAAGTAAGGAGAGGCAGAATTAGAGGAAAATTTATTAGCCATAGTACTGACCATGGTACCTAATACATTGTGTTCAGAAAGCATTAAGGCTGAGTGTGATTGTAGACAGACATGAATATCAATCACATGCTAGCGTTAAAGACTAGGATCTCTTATTGCCACCCTACCAGTTCCCACCTTGACACAGGTCTGCAGAGGGTGCATGCAAACACGCAGTTATTTGTGCACACAGACCTGTAGCAGCATGCAATCCCTGCTCACTGCAAAGGATGCTGGGATAAGAACATCCACTCCCCTTTGTGTAAACTCAAGGAAACAGACTGCTTTGGGACTGCATAATTGAACTCAGGCTATTCAGTTCCACCAGAAACTCCCTTTGCAACTTGTGAGTGCAGGTCCATCTGTATTTTCTTCATATTGGTAAGCAGAACGAACAGCCAGCCTCCCAGAGACCTTGAGAAAAGCTGTTTACACTGGCTTAAAAATCTGCTGACCCCTAGGTTTCCAAACAGCATGCTCCTCCCATGTGACACTCACTGGAGGCTATTAACAGGAAAGCCCCAGACTGAAGCTGCTTTTAAATAGTCGAGAGGAATGCTAACATTCTGCCTGTAGCCGACAGAGAGATTCAGGTTCTCTAATTGGCTTGGATTCACATCCTCAGCTAAGGGCCAGGGCAGTGGGGATTGGAGCAGACACAGGGATATGTGATTTATACATTAGCCCAACGAACACAGAGGAGCGGTGCCTGCTCTGAGCTCTCAGCTTCTCAACAGGCCCAAGCTTTCTCCCTCTCAGTTCCCTTGAGCTTTTCCCCTTGTGCCCTTGGCTGGGTAAAAGTGGGGACAGGATCCTTAGGACAAAGCCTCAAAGAGACAGTGTTGTGTTAGTACAGCCCTGTAGGCGCTAGCACTGAAAGGCAAGAAACAATTTCCTCTGGAAGAATCCACCAGGCTCTGAAGGACTGCTTCGTGGTCTCCATGGTAACAGGCAGATTTTTTTTTTCTTTTCTTTTTCATCCCCTCTCCTCCACTGCCACATTGCCAGCATTTCTGCATCTTTTCATCGCTCTTGACTACAGCCATAGGGTTTCCTGGCTCCCTACCTTGGGATATTCCAGTATAGCACACTCTTGCATCCAGGTGGCATTAGGGACAGGAAGGGGAGGCAGCTGGTTTGGGGGAGCATCTCCAATCATTGCCATCACCGAGCTGCAGGGCTGGGAGCCTGCAGGGTCAGTAAACTGCTCCTATGATGTCTTTAGCTGATTGCTGCTGCCCCCTGAATCATCTGAGGGTGACCAGAGAAGACCCAGAAAAGACAAGAGCCAGCAAGGTTTTGTTTGTTTGTTTTTAAATAAACCAATATAGAAAAATTAGGGGTGGGCACATGGGAGTGACTTCATCATTAGCATTGACTCACTTGAAATGATAGCAAATCTTGAGGAATCAGAAGGTATGTTCTTCATTGTACATATGGAGATGCAAACCAGAGAACCCGAATCGCTCTGTAGGCTAAGGGCAGGATGCAGTGTACATATGAGGCCCCGAGAATGTTATAACTTGTCCAAGGCCCCTGGGTTGTTGGTAGGAAGCATGGATTCTAATGGCAGTCCTCTGTCTCTCGTTAGTCAGTCATGGCCGTGGATGAGGGAAGACACGTGCTATGGATCTTTGTTTGCTGTCCTGATACCTGGTGTGTAGTGGCCTGGAGCTGCTGCTCTGAAATCTCAGGGCAGTTTGAACAGGTTCCAGTGGTGATGGTGGAAGAAATGTTTCTGGTCACCATAGCATCATGCTGGAACTGTAGGAGAACAAGGTTGAGGCCAGCAAGTATTCCAGAGCTGAGGCCGATGGTGACCAAGTCAGATGACCTCCACATCACAGGACAGGAAGGGGTCAGCAGACTCCACAGAGAATATCTAGTCTCTAGTTCAGGCTGAATCGCAGGAATGCTGTGTGATGCCTTTAGCCAGCAGTGTGGTGAGTTTCAGGGAGGAGAGAAGGAGATGCTAACCTATAGTACCTACAAGTTCAAAGCCAGCCAGAGGTACATGGCAAGATGCTAAAAACCAAACAGACACACAAACAAAACCCCCAAACAAACAAAAAGCCAAACATTCTCCCCCAAAAAGCAGAAAAATTTACCACCTTTTAATCTAAAGGGGATATGGAATCATTGCCAGAGATGGGGAGGAGGAGCGGGAGGATAAGGGGGAGAGGGGGAGGGGGAGGGGGAGGGAGGGAGGGAGAGAGAGAGAGAGAGAGAGAGAGAGAGAGCGAGCTCTTCATCTGGATATTTGTGTCCAGCTTTGAAGACCAGTGAGTCTTGAAGACTTCAAAATCAAACAGTTAAAGAGCATAGGTTACCCCATCAGACAGAGAAGTCAGGGGGTTCTAAAAGGTAGCAACCAAGAGAAGTCCAGTGAAACTAGCAACACTTAGCCCAGTGGCACAGGCCTGCTGTCCTAAGCTGAAGCAGCAGCAGCAGCAGAGCTTTGATGCCAGCCTATGCTACCCAGGAGTTCAAAGCCATCTGGGGCTACATGGCAAGATACTAAAACTAACAAACAAACAAAACAAAATAAAACAAAACAAAAAACTCACATTCGCCAAAAGAACAGAAAAAATTTCCCACCCCTTCATCTAAAGGGGTCAGGAAATCATTGCCAGAAGCTAATCTGATTTGTCCCTCCTCCTGACATGCTCCCACTAATGAACAATCAAATCATAGGTGTGGAGACTTGGTTAAAGTCAACCCCAGATCCAGGGATTGCAGAGAGAAAGAATGTGAGAAGCCCATGGTGACAGGGATTCATCCCACAGCCTTGGGGCCAGCCAGGTTGTGATGTGGGCTCTTTCTCTGTTTACCCTTATTTCAGTCTTCCCTGGGAGCCATTCCACTGGATCCACAAGGGAAAACCTGTCTGAGTACAGAGGAGACATTCAACCTGGGGCTAGCTGAGAGAACAACCCTGGCTCCAGCTCAGCGGCTCTCAACCTGTGGGCCATGTCACTTTGGGATCGCATATCAGACATCTTCCATATCAAATATTTACATTACAATTCATAACAATAGCAGATTTACAGTTATGAATTGGCAGCAAAAATAAGTTTATGGTTGGGGTCAGCATAACTGTATTAAATATTTTGGTTTTTTGGAGGGGTGGGGGGTTTGAGACAGGGTTTCTCTGTATAGCCCTGGCTGTCCTGGAACTCACTCTGTAGACCAGACTGGCCTCGAACTCAGAAATTCGCCTGCCTCTGCCTCCCAAGTGCTGGGATTAAAGGCGTGTGCCACCACTGACCGGCTTTTTTTATTTTTTATTTTTTTTTATTTTTTGAGGAACTGTATTAAAGAGTCACAGCATTAGGAAGGTTGAGAACCATGGCCTTAGCTCATCTCTTGACTCCCACTTCTACACCCACTGAAAACCAAACAGAACCTACAGATTACAAGCGATCACTAGAGAGACGCAGAGAGAAAACAGCCACCAGTTCAGTCTCACTCCCATCCATAAAGCAACCAGATGGAAAATATACCCAGAGGCGAGACAATTACAGAAACAGAAAGCGTCACCCCAATTCAATTATTTTTATAATGACTACCTATCAGGAAAAGGAATGAATCTGGAATTCAGAAAGCGTAAAAGAGATGCTCTGCTCACAGTCTTAGCCCATTCCTTCAAATCTCTGTGCAGGGAATTCTCAGCCTGCTCTAGCCATTGAACCCTTCGCTCCACTGCTGTTAGGGAGGTCACTCAGCAATGAGGCAGAATTAAGCTCCAGCAGCAGCTTAGCTCCCCCAAAGACAGTGGAAAAGCTAAACTCAAACCCAGGCTTCTCGAGCCATTCCACATCTATAGCAAATAAGGACGATCTCATCCCTATTCAAAATCTCTTTGCTCAGCGTCTACTCCAAAGGCAGTATGAATGGTCCAGCATCCTTTCCTTCTCTGTTTGGTAGTAATTGAATGCTTAGGGTTTGAGATGTCATCTAAGCTGAGTGAAAACCGGGTGGAAGGACTGGAAAGATGACTTCCATCAAGCACAGAGACCCAAGTGTGGATCCTAGGGTGCACAGGAAATCATGGCAACTCAATTCTAAACCCAGCATTGGGGACAAGGAGGCAGGGACAAGAGAAACTCTGGGATCACTGACAAGGGCAGCCTGGACAAACAGTGAGCTGCAGGCTCAGTGAGAGACCCTGTCAAAATTAAAAAATAAAAAAAAAAAAGATGAATAGAAATTAAGGGAGACACCTGATATCCACCCCTGTCCTATATATATATACACACATGCACACAAACACACATACACATACACACTCCACACATATACATACACATACACACACACAAATGCATGTGCACACATATTCACACATGCATACACATACCCATACGTGCATGCATGCACACACATGCACACACATGCACACACATGCATGAACATAAATATGTATATACATAGAACACATGAACACATAGGACATACACAGAGAGAAGAAAAGTTGGTTTGGAGAATAAAACTAAACAGCTTTCTTTTTTTCAAATAGTTCTTATTAAAATCATTGAGCCCCTCTGCCTGCGTGTTCTCAGCTCTCACCATCGGAGTTCACTGAGCAATCACCAGCACCTTTTCAACGGTTTCCAAACAGGGCTGTTTACTAGATTGGCCTGGAAAGGTGCTTTTCTACTCTACCGACTAGGCTTCTCCAAGACCCACTGAGTACAGTCCAGCTGTTTGTGATTTTTAAAATCCCCCTGGTTGTTCAGAGATGGGGCCAACGGCTCAAAAATCTAGGATTGATGTTTCTGGAAATACCACGTTTGTCTTTTGGACTCATTCTGCATGCTTCAGGCATATTATCTCAATTAGTCTCCTCCATGAGCTGTGAGACCCACACTTATTGCCCCCAAAGACAGGAAGCTTAGGCACAAAGACGGTAAGTAACTTGGCTCAGAGCACAGAGTTTGGCAGGACTGACATGTGAACCCAGACAGTCTGGCTCCAGAGCCTGGCCCTCGAACCAATGCCGCCAACCGCCTCTATCTCACGGAGGGAGTGTTGACCTCAGACAACCAAGTTCAGGGCAGTGAAACTGAACTTGAGAATCACTGACTGTTGTTGCTGCTCGCTGAATCCTGTCATCGCCTGCTCAGATGTCCTTGTGTCACCAGTGTGTGGAGGTGTAAATGCAAGCACCGCGTGTGCTGATGCTAAGGGAACAAAAGCCAGGCAGCACATGACTTTGGCTACTGAAGGACTACGTGGGTGACAGAGAGTGAGGCTAAAGCCTCGAGTCTTGCCTCGCCTCAGCCCCCAGGAGCACGAATATGGCGAGAAGCTGGAGTAGTCAGGCGTGCTCCTCTGTTTTTCCTGCTAATGGCTTCCCTTGCTCCTTTTCTTGGATAGATGGGAAGGGCCTTGTTTCATTCAGAGGCCTCCAACTCCACCCCTGGTGTTGGGCTTTAATATCCACTCAGAGCACCCATGGCTGTCCCGGCTGTTGATCCACTCTGTCCTTCCCAACAGGCTCCTCATAGTCCTGCTGCAGCAGTCCAGCCTCAGTGAGATCAACCATCAGGACACAGAGGTGAGTTGGCTGTCCCCAGCCACATTCTGCATGTGGGGATGGAAGACCTTCTTTGCACACCCCTCTAGTGGACAAGCCTCTCTGCTCCTACCTTCAGGCAGAGCTCTAGCATGTCAGGTGTGAGCAGGTTCTACCATGGAGAGGTTTTTCTTGCATTGAGTTCTTGGGTATTAATTATTTGATTGAAATTTTGTTACTTCAATCTGGGCATTCCCTCTCCTGTCTTCTAGAGTCCCTCCCACCCCCAACCATAAATAACAAGCAATGGCTTCAGATGTGGTTTTTTTTTTTTCTGAGTTAGGAGGACAGACAGAATAGTTCCAGGTCAGCATTGCTAGTCCCTGTTAATCATGACTGTTGCTTTCCCTCACATTGCTAAGGCAGCCTTGCAGAAGGCTTCCAAGTCATCAGTCCTCATCTTTGAACAGAGCTCCAGGTCAGACCCTTCAGCATTGCCCCAGAGCAGCTAAGGGGGTTCTTATAGTTATTTATTATAGCTATGTCAAGTTGTTCAAGGATGAGGGCTGATTTTCATCAACCAATAGATTTCTATCACAAGCATCCCAGATCCAACTGAAAGACCTCGGGTTCTTAGTGGGCTTTCTATATAAACATATGCCTGGCTAGGTTACTCTTCAGGAAGAAGGGTTGGCAATATTGAGAAAAGTCTAGAGTAAAGACATGCATACACAAGATTCACACTAGACTGGTTTTGATAGACCCAGCTGGTCATAGACATTGAGTTATGTCCAGGTTTACATCTCTGCCCCCAGAGGTCTTGAGCCTCTCGCCAAAGGCCTCTCACTGATCATCCTGATGACCACACCCAAAGCCCCTGTTTGCAGCTTGGGTTTGAGGTTGAACCTCTCCCTGATTTGTGGATCACACACTGTGTACACTCCACAGACCTTCAGTGACCGAAAGGCAAACCTCAGAGGACAGGAGTGTACTCTTTTGGACTTCTGCTTTAAAAAAAAAAAAGGAGAATCAGAGTCAAGAGGGGTGCACTGATCAGTCTGTGCCCACGTGTGAAGCAGAGTGCTGTGTCTGCACACTGGGGATGTCTAGACCCTAAGTTAGCTACCGACCACTTCCCCTACCCCAGTTCTAGCCTCACCCTCAAAGTTAGGCAGCTGGTGACTCAGCCATTCATACTCTAAAGCCAGACTCCAACTCTGGCTACTTTGAAGCTGAACTAATAGTTTCTCAAGCAAATCATAGTTCTCCATCCCCCAACTCCACCCACCAAAGCCGAGATGAACACAGATCTTTAAAAGACCTCTGGTTCTTCCTCAGGCAAAGTGATCTCTATTTAAAAAAATAAACAAACAACTGAGAGGCAGAGTGGTGCATGCCTTTAATCCCAGGATAACTCAGGAGTCAGAGGCAGGAGGATCCATGTGAGTTCAAGACCAGCCTGGTCTATGTATCAAACTCCAGGACAGCCAGAACTACATAGAGAGATTCTCTCAAAACAACAAAAAATCAAAAATTTCTCTTGCTATCACAGCAGCATTTTCGACCAACTGAATTCTAAGCTCAGAAAACAGCAGTCTTAAAGGTGATATGTTCTATCCAGTGTCACAGTTTCCTCTTAAACCAATGTCTCACAGGTCTGCATCCAAACAAAACTTCCCTCTAATTAGCTTTCTGGTTGTAGAAACAGGAGTGTAGCCTGTGAGCTGTGAGGTACCTGGCAGTTAGGATGTCCATACAACATTTGTCTTTCAAATTTAGCTTGGTTTATTCACACCCCTATAATAATACGCTACAGACATCTCCCCAAGGAAGGAACCATTCATTGGTTGGGCAAGAACTATGCTGAAGGATGTGACTGAGGATTTTTCTAAGGTGAGGACACTTCAGGACTTTTGCCAGCTTAACCCACCTCCACAGTAGAGTCCTTCATTGTGGGTGGCCAGCAGGATAGCACTGGTGCAGGTTTTAGAAGGTCTTAGCCACTGCCAGTGGCTAGCGCTAGTGGTTTGGCAGACGTGTGTGAGTTCAGCAACAGTGCCAGAAGTTCAAAGGTCACGGGAGCCAGGACCACACACAGAGGCCAGTCTCAAGTCCTCTGCTGATGGGTATCATCAACACAGAGGCTATGGAAGCCCTGTCTTAGGTGCATGGCAGTAAGATCTTAGAGATCATTTTCCAAGTTCCAAGTTGTGTATCATTTCACTGGAAGTTATCAAGGTTCACAGCTTGAGGCTACTTCACTAACACATCAGTTTGCCACTTTGTGAGCTGCGTGGCTGATCCATTAACACATTAGAACTTGCTTCTATTTCTTACCGGAACTTCTTGGTGGTAGGCTTACAGGCTTATTCTAAGTCACAAAAAAATGATTTTTAAGTTACACATAATGGTTTCTCTAATGTTTCCAAACCTGTGTTTTCCATACTGTGTGCATCTATATGAACCCATGTAAATTTAATATAGGCCCAGTTCTCTATTTATGAGGAACTAGCCCTGAGCTCTACTGAAAATCAGAAGTTCGAGTCTATAAAACAGTAGTTTTACCAATAACTTACACTCATCTTTTCTCAGACCTTAGATCTCAAGAGTGATGACAATAAATTCCTAAGGCATTGAAAGCAATGTGTAACCATTGTTAGATGGCATCGTTTAATGACAAGAAAGAAATCTGTGCTTGATTAAGACTTTTGATCTTAGCCGGGCGTGGTGCGCACACCTTTAATCCCAGCACTCGGGAGGCAAAGGCAGGGGGATTTCTACAGAGTGAGTTCCAGGACAGCCAGAGCTATACAGAGAAACCCTGTCTCAAAAAACCAAAAACAAAAGAGGGGGGATCTTTTCTCTCAGATATACATTGAACATAATTACAACAATTATGTAAACTGTAAATATGATATACACTTATAACTTATAATTTTTGATCTCCACAAATAGTTTTCAACCCTCGTTTTGTTGAATCCAAGGATGTGAAGTATACCAGTGGGAAGAATCATGAAAAGAGAAAAGGGGAAAAAGCAATTTCTGAAAAAAATTCTGAAACTAGAATGTGATGCTCTTATGTCAAGAAAATGGGTATCATTTTAGAGATAGTCTTATGTGAGTTCATGACATGAAAAAATTCTCCTGGGGTCCAGTTTTTATATACTCATATTTTCTTTCTATTCAGTAATTTCAGTGCTACACGTAATATTAGAAAGCCCCTCCCTCACTAATTCCAGCCCACTACATGGGCCTCCAAGTAATCATGTTACCTACCCCATCTTTCCATGTAGTCATAGAAACCAGACTACCACACAGAAGGTATGGCACTCTGTGTGCTGTTCTTTGAGTTTACTCTTTCAGCTCTCCATGTTCATGGGTAGCAATCTGGCCCACACTAGGAAAACACTTTGGTCTACTTATCTCTTCTTCTGTGAATGGATACTCAGGTTGCCTCCAGCTTTTCAACCATCATAACACTAATTTAAAAATGAAGTCTTATGCAAGTCTCCTTGAGTCCCTTATGAAAGACTTTCTCTAGAAAAATAATTTCTGGGTAATAGCATGTTCATTTTTAGTTTAATACATACTGCCTACTTGTTTCCCCAAACACCGATTTATATAGCTTGGCCAATAGATTCAGTAGCCTCTTCTCCAAGCATTGTTGAGCTATAAGTAGTTGCATTCCTCACTTGAGACTGCGCCTTCTGTGCATTTCATGATCTGCCTCTTTGCATCCCCTTTCCATTAATCTACAGGGGTGCTTGTCATGTTCTTGTTGCTTTATATATTCTGAATGTTGTCCCTTTGTCTCGGCTAGGTTTAAAATATATTTCCAGTTTGCTCAACTATGCACAGTGGCACTTGTGAATAAAATTTGTTGAGATGATAGGTTTTCTGTGTCTGATTTTGCTTTGGGTACTTTTTTTTTTTTTTAAGAATGACTACCTACCCCAGGAAACTTAATTACAGAGGACGACATTTTCTCTTAGTTTGTCTGTGGTTTCATTTCTCAACTCTTTATTCTATTCTTTTTTTTTTTTTTTTTTTTTTTTTTTTTTTTTTTTTTTTTTTTTTTTTTTTTTTTTTTTTTTTTTTTTTGGTTTTTCGAGACAGGGTTTCTCTGTATAGCCTGGTGACTTCTTTAGATGCTATCCACACTGAAGAGGCTCACTGTGGGAAAGGCCGGATGGGTCAGGTGTCCTTTGCATTGGTAGTCTAAAAGGTGCTCAGAAGGATCAGTGGAGACGTATCTAGTTCAGAGAGGGAGCTATCAAGTGGCTGGCTGGCTGGAATCTAGCCTCTCCTGGTCTCACCTTAGCTTTTACAGGAAGAGTACCCCATCCATCAGGAGGGGCTGTGGGCTGTTGGTACCCGGGTTAGAATTCTTAGTGCATCCAGGCAGAGAAGCACCGGCATGCTTGGTATTTAGGATGCAGTGTTGATCTTATGCATGACTTTACATAAGTACATTTTTTAGGAGCAGCCTCATAATCCAAATACCAGTTATAACAGCACTCTGAGAAAATAAATTCAACTTGCAAAAGCAGATGTGAAGTTCTGGATGTGATCCACGGCACCAGTCCCGTCTTCCGCATTCCAGTGTGCGCCCAAAAGCGAAATCAGAAGAAATAATCCCTGACTCTGGACATCTGGCTTGATGGTTAACAGAAGGCAAATGTTAGAGCATCTAAATACCCCAAAACTTTACACTAAAAAGTCACTCCTGCTTAAGAGCCCTTAAGTCCCTCTATCCCCATCCCCAAACTCCTTAAGTTTCTGAGGATGTCTCTTTCATCTTTGTGCTCCTTGAATCTATCTCAATAACTCACATATAGTGGATTTCAAAGTGTGTATGTGTATACACGTGTGTGTGTGTGTGTGTGTGTGTGTGTGTGTGTGTGTGTGTGTGTTTTACTGGAGAGATGACTCAGTGATTAAGAGCATGTACTATTCTTGCAGGAGTCTCAGGTTAAGTTCCCAGAACCCATGTCAGGGTGACTCACAGTCACCTATAAATCTGGCATCAGGGGACTGAATTTCCTGGCCTCTCTTACACAAACACACAAACACACACACACACACACACACACACACATACTTTAAAATAATCATATAAATATTTTTAAAAACTGGTGCATATATACAATAATTTATCTTAATTGATATGATATACATCATATATATACACACATTACATATAAATACACTTTATCAAAAGAAACAGAAATTTTTAATTCAAGAAAAAGTCATGCAATTCATGTTACTTTTACACTAAAGTCCCTTTCCTCCTTGTTTTGTTACCTAACTCAATCACATAGTTCACAAAAGACAGTTTTAGGTACCATCAGTTATTTCCATCATCTATTCCCCCCAAATAATATTTTCTACCAGTTAACATCTTTCCAAAACATCCTAAAGACTCGAGAGCAGGAAGTTCTTACTCGTGTTTTGCTGCATGGATAGGTTTTGCCTGATGGCAGAGGCCTGTGGATCTCTGTTCAGATGAATACCAGAAGTTACACAAAACAAAATATATAGGACTACAAAGTAATCGATGGTTTTGAAATAGTTATCAGAATGTTTTAAAGAGCAAATTGATAATAATGGCATACAAGCTGTATTTTTTTTTAGTGAACTACTTTTTTTGAGGTATTGGGTATTGAACCTATATTCATACATAGGACCTACAGTCTAGCACATTTAAGCTATATCCCCAGCCTCCTCTCCTCCCCCTTTTTTTTGAAGTAAAATCTCATTAGATTGACAAAACCAGCCTTGAATTTGCTTTTATAGCCCAAGCTGTCCTTGAATTTACTATTCCCCTAAATGTCTGGGATTGCCGGACCTCAATACTAGGACTGACTTGCACAAACTTCCTACTGGTGCATCAAATAAGATTTGATGTAGAGACCAACATCTACAATTCTGAAGTAGTGATGTATGCAAATGATATTGGGAGGTGTCTTTGGTCACTGAGGTGAGACGGAAGAATCTGTGTGACAAGCTATCCAGTTCTGTCAACACTGTTGACAGCCATTAAGTCGTTTGCAATGTTCATAGATGAGAAGATGTTCAGGATGAGGCTTACTTCTCTGATGCAACCTCGCATGTCTCTATCCTTATTTCTACTCATCGGTATAACTGCTACTCTAGTGAGTTCTCATTCAAAGAAAAAAAATCTTCCAAAGACATTTTGGGTGTTAAATGAATTACTTAGCCTCCCCTGCCCGTATAGTATTTGCTAAGTCCCTTCTGTGTGTTGTTAGAGTTTTATTTCTGCTCTTGTGATTCACCGAGTCCTAAAGAATGATACTGTTTGATTCTGTTGAAAAAATAATCACAGCTTTAGTCTCTCTTCTTTTGTTTTGTTTGTTTTGTTGTTCGGTTGTTTGTTTGTTTGTTTTCCAGACAGTGTCTCCATGTAGCCCAGACTGTTCTTGGAACCCACTGTTTAGTCTCTGCTGACTTCAAACTCAGAGGTCTGCCTGCCTCTGCTCTGGCTCCCAAATTCTGCGACTAGAGGCATGCCCCACCATGTCCAGCCTCTACTTATTCTGTATGTTTGTTCTTGTTAGAATTCGCTTCTCCTTTATGATCTTTAATTTTTTCCCCTTGCAATAGTGTCTGACTTGCAGTATAGAAATCTCCATTCTAAGGACATTTTTAGTGGCTGCATCACTTTGGCAACTCTACAGAGAAAGGGTTTTTGAAACGTTATTGTCACTGTCTCTAGTACTAAGACCCAACCTCAGTTATTTATCTCCAGTTGTAACCTTTGGCTATCATGATGTTAGCTGGTTTTTCTAGACTAGGAAACTCCAAGGCAAAGATAGGGAATCAATTTACTAATCTTTCTTATCTGTAGGAGTTTGGTTTTTATGTTTTGGTTTGGTTTGGTTGTATGTTTGTTTTTGTTTTTGTTTGTTTCCTCCAAATAGAAGTGAAATAAAATAGAGAACAACATACATTTCTAAACTTTTTCCCCCTAAGGGATGCTCTATAACTTTGTGGGGAATACCCACATGTGGCTGGGGAGTTAATGTTATGTGAATTTTTGTTAGATCTCAAAGAAACCAGGGACAAATGGCTGAGGTGCCTATTGAAACATCAAAGTAGGCGCTGGTTAGCTCTCGCTCAGTACCTGTGGCTCCTCCCAGCACCTCTCACCCCGCCCCCTACCCTAAAGCTCTGCCTACCAGAGGCAGGGGTTTCCCCTTCCCTGTCCCCAGCTTCTCTTTCCTTTATAACCTCAGCCATTTTGGACACCCAGCCTCCTGGCCTGTTGGTTGGTCTCCTGGCAGGCTCCTGCCTCTTACCCACCCTCTCTCTTCCCTTGTTCTCTCTCTCTCCACCCCCTATCCTCTCATGGCCCAGTTCGTATACAGTAAAACTTCTCAGTTCATGTCTAGGAACAGTTATGTCTTTTTTTTTTCCATTCAGTTTTTAACTACCAAGGGGGGAAAGGCTGAGTTTCCATGCAGTTCTAGATCCTTCGAGGTGAGGAGATGTTTTGCTTATCTCTTATCTCCCTGCTATTGCCCTGTTCTATGCAACACCTAGGACAAGCCAGGCGCTTTGTGTGGTCACATCATCATTACTCTGTGTCCTTCATTGTTAAGGAAAAATTGCTTCACATGAATCAGATTTCTGGTTCAGAAAAAAAAAAAAAAAGCAATGCTTGTCAGAGAAGCAGGAATGAGATTCTTTCAGCACCTGTCAGCTAAGCAGAAGTTGAAATGAAACGTCCTGGGCTCAGGACACAGACTTACTCATCAGCATTTCACAACAGCTATCCTGTGCACCACCAGCTACAACCAGCACTGAGTCCTACAAAAACCTTAAGACACACCCTGTTCCAAAGAAATGCATTCTTTTTTTAAATTTTTTTATTAGATATTTTCTTCATTTACATTTCAAATGCTATCCCAAAAGTCCCCTACACCCCTCACCCCCGCGCCCTGCTCCCCTACCCACTCACTCCCACTTCTTGGCCCTGGCATCCCCCTGTACTGGGGCATATAAAGTTTGCAAGACCAAGGGGCCTCTTTTCCCAATGATGGCCGACTGGGCCATCTTCTAATACATATGCAGCTAGAGACATGAGCTCTGGGGGTACTGACTAGTTCATATTGTTGTTCCACCTATAGGGTTGCAGACCCCTTCGGCTCCTTGGGTAATTTCTCTAGCTCCTCCATTGGGGTCCCTGTGTTCCATCCTATAGATGACTATGAGCATCCACTTCTGTATTTGCCAGGCACTGGCATAACTCACAGGAGACAGCTATATCAGGGTCCTTTCAGCTGGCATATGCAATAGTGTCTGAGTTTGGTGGATGATTATGGGATGGACTCCGGGGTGGGGCATTCTCTGGACGGTCCATCCTTTCATCTTAGCTCCAAACTTTGTCTCTGCAACTCCTTCCATGGGTATTTTATTCTCTATTCTAGGGAGGAATGAAGTATCCACACGTTGGTCTTCCTTCTTCTTGATTTTCTTGTGTTTTGGAAATTGTATCTTGGGTATTCTAGGTTTCTGGGCTAATATTCACTTATCAGTGAGTGCATATCAATTGACTTCTTTTGTGATTGGGTTACCTCACTCAGGATGATATCCTCCAGATACATCCATTTGCCTAAGAATGTTCCCTAGGAACATTTTTCTACAACCGTTTCCTCCTTGCGTCAGTTTCTGTGGAGCCTGCAGGCAGTCAAGGCTGTGCTAGTGAAGGCTCTGGGGACCATATCCAGGCAGGCTTCATTCAGGCTTGGAAGCTGGTCTGTGCTAAGCCACAGTAGACATCACAATGGAAATGTGAAACACGTAAATGTGGAAGCTGTGTATGGCACCAGGCACATAGCAGGCGTTCAAGATATGTTTTCTAGAAGTAGTAAGTTCCAGTGTATCAAGGATCTCTTGGACACAGGAAGTATGGAACCTGTTGGTTGTGAGATGGCTACCCTCATCAGCGTTTCCCACCATCTATCTTCTTGGCTCCCTGGAGGGCTTAGTGGGACCCGGGAACATTTGGGAGGGGAAAGCAGAAGAATCAGGGACATGGTACACGGAAGTCCCCAGATGGCCTTGGTAACAACGGAATGCCATTTTTATGAAAAAAAAGAAAAAAAACAAATATCAGTTCAAAGACCAGAAGAATAATTCACACTAACTTAGGAATATAAGAATGTGGTTTTTTAATGAAGTTGTGATAAAAAAAACTGCATGGTACTGGTACAGCGACAGACAGGTAGAGCCATGGAATAGAACTGAAGACCCAGAAATGAACCCACACACCTTTGGTCACCTAATCTTTGACAAGGGAGCTAAAACCATTCAGTAGAAAAAAGACAGCATTTTCAACAAATGGTGCTGGCACACCTGGTGGTTATCATGTAGAAGAATGCGAATTGATCCATTCTTATCTCCTTGTACAAAGCTCAAGTCTAAGTGGATCAAAGAACTCCACATAAAACCAGACACTGAAATTTATAGAGGAGAAAGTGGGGAAAAGCCTCGAAGATATGGGCACAGGGGAAAAATTCCTAAACAGAACAGCAATGGCCTGTGCTGTAAGATCAAGAATCGACAAATGGGACCTCATAAAATTGCAAAGCTTCTGTAGGGCAAAAGATACTGTCAATAAGACAAAAAAAGCAACCAACAGATTGGGAAAGGATTTTTACTTGCACAATACTTGTGGCTGCCCAGCTGCCTGAATGACTTCCCCAGCTTCCCCGTGAGCTTTTGAAAGCTTTGAATGCTGCGAAGAGGGTTTATTTTTATTTCTCATTAGCTCAGCTTGAGGGGGAAAAAAAGCAACAGGAAATTTCTCTTGACTGAAAGTTTACAAATGTTTACAATGTAATAGTATTCAGGGAAGTTAAGGCAAGTCATAGTTGGTGGCCAAAAATGAGTTATTTCTAGCCAGGCTTAATTGTCATGCCTTTAACCCCAACACTCAGTTTAAAGGGGGAAAGGAGAAGAGGCTAGTTACTATTCCTTCAGAGTCAACTCCGCTGGAAATGAAGGTTTGGCAATGCCTAACTGCTTTTCTAACCAACAAAAACAGGGTAAAAATTACATTTAAAATATTAAACTTAGCCAGGCAACAGGGGCAAACACCCTTAATCCCAGCATTTGGGAGACAGAGGCAGGTTGGAGGTCAGCCTGGTCTATAGAGTGAGTTCTAGTAGAGCCAGGGCTACACAGAGAAACCCTGTCTCAAAAACAACAACAGCAAAGGAGTCATTTCTAAAGTGTTGCTAGCTAGAGAAGCCTAGACAAATAGCACAGCTAATACTTTAGGAGACAACCTGTACCCTAGTGAGAACCACCATTGCATAAAGTGAGTCAGCTAGGATCACATACACACACGCACGCGCATGCGCGCGCGCGCACACACACACACACACACACACACACACACACCACCACCACCACCACCACCACTACCACCACCACCACCACCCACAATTTCCCAGCAACTGAGTTCCCTTCTAAGCATAGAAATCTACCAATATGATGAAGATCATTTTCTCCAGAACCAGGGACATATAGATTTGAATTCCAGCCTTACCAAGTGTCACAGGCAGTGTCACAAGCAAATTGCTTAACCTGTCTACTTCAGCTTCTTCACTTTAGAAAGGATTCTAAACCTCCTGTCCTGGGGGTCACTGTCAAAATTCGATGAGATGACACGTACAGACTTCTTGGTGCCAAATAGGTGTCCAGAGGTAACATTTGGGTTGACCAGATAGCTAAGCAGGAAAAGGTGCTTGCCAATAAGCCAGGTAGCCTGAGTTCTATCCAGGAAAGCCAGAACCCAAAGCTACAAGCTGTCCTCTGACTTCAACATGCGCTCTGGCACAAATACACATGCAAAATAAACTAATAAATGCTTTTAAAACATAGTAACATTCTTACTGCCTTACTCCTTTATCAAAAAATGCAGGAGTTGCCCTTGGATGTTTTATTGTTTTAAAAGAATAATGTTTACAATGTAGCGAGTCCAAGTGGGACACAATTGCTAGCCTTGCATAACTGCAGTTTAATTTACAACCACATTTTCACAGAGTATTACCATGTGCTTAAATCATAGTTCTATATAGTCATTGCTATTTATTACACATCTCCTTTCCGGTGTGTGTGTGTGTGTGTGTGTGTGTGTGTGTGTGTGTGTGTGTACAAATTCATGCTTTTGTGCATGTGTGTGCATATGTGGGTCAAAAATGGGGTCCCAAAGTGAGGAGCTTGACTGCACGCAACCCCATGGTACCACCAGGTGGGCATCTGGCTGTGGGAAGCAGCAGAACCCCACTCCAGGGGTAGAAAAGGCACAGTCTGAGGTTCCCGCGGACCTGCCAGAGTTGGGCTCAGACTCTCGGGTATCACTGCCGGGTGTCTCACAAGAGCCAGTTCTGGGGTCCCCATGCCACACAGAGACCAGGGATGTCAGGTTCTCAGTCTTGGACACCTCAGACGCCACTGGATGTCATGGAAGAGCTGAGAACAGAGTGGGGCCTGAGGGTGGACTCTGGGGGGGGGGGGGAGGGAGGAGAGCGCTCCAGCTGGTTACTGCAGGGATGAAACTCCTTGTCTTGCCTGGTGGCTTATTCTGCAAATGGCTTGGATGTTGGCTGGAGTGCAGAGAGGCCTTCTGGCGGGAGGTTAGTCACGCGGCTCGTTCAGGGAAGACCTGCTCCATTGCTCCAGCATGGCAGATCCCAGTGAGCAGAGGCAGTCCATGGTTTTAAGGCATTTATTGCAGAGAGAGAGAGAGAGAGAGAGAGAGAGAGAAGAAAAGTAGAGAACAGCCATGGCCACGTGGAGAGAGGGGTTATGGGAAGGCAGAGAAAAGGAGAGCAAGGGAGCAAGAATAAGAGAAAGAGAATAAGAGAAAGAGGAGGGGGCAAACAGCCCCTTTTATAGTGGGCCCGGCCTACCTGTCTGTTGCCAGGTAACTGTGGGGAGGAGCATGCCTGGCTGTTGCCAGGTAACAGCGGGGGTGGAGTTTGGACAGAATACTAGGAACTTGGGGCATTGCCTATGTGACTTAATGGCCACACACCTCTCTGCTCGGAGCAGGGGGGTAGGGGTAGGGGCAGCTGTGGGAGGCTGTAGCTGCGACTGGATCCAGGGTCCCAGGAGGTGTGGCCAAACACGTGAGGTCCCTTAGGGCCACCAGGGTTCAAGGCTTGTGCTCCACTGGGGACCAGGGTCTCTGTGCACAGCTCACTGCCCCACAGAAACTCATGGAGTAACTCTGCATTCCAAGAGAAAATGCAGCAGTTGTATCAAGTAGGCAAGCCCCAACATCTTTGGGTCAATATTCCTTTCCATATGGAATCAGTTTGTTAAACAGCCCCAAGACCAGCTCTAGAGGCTCAGTACTGGAGGACACTTGAAACTTGAAACCGGCAAACACACCATAAGTGACAGATTTAAAATAAGAAACTAATTGAGCAGGTGTAGCATCCTAAGCTCAGTGTCCCACAATCCTTAGAGCCTTGTCTCAATTGTGTTCTCACTCAGCTTGAGCAATTCACTGGGGCTATTTCTTCTTCTAGAGGACAATGGCAGAGATTGGCAGGGTTTGCTAGCTGCTCTGGTGACCCAAAATATCGATGTCCTGGCACAAGAAAATACACTTTGGTGCCCATCGTGGTGATGCTGATTGGAGAGGTGGATCTGCTCTCTGACGATCTCTCTTCAGTTAGGGTCTCGGGCTTTGCGGTTGTGTGGTCCCATCCTCATCTACAGTCCTGTCCTCCTCCACACTCAGTGAGATGAAAAGGGGAAACTGGTGTGGAGAAAGGTATGCTTTCTAGACCAGGCTTCCAGGGAGTCTTTGTGCCTTCAGTCCATTTTCCAATGGTTAGAACTCAGTTGCATGGTTGACCCAGGTGTAGAGCACTTAGAACGTGGTCTGATTGTTGTCCTGGGAGAAAAAGAAATATCTTGGGAACATGGGAAGAGATTTCCCTATAGCCTTTACACCAGAAATGGTTTGGGAGATGGAGTAAGATAACAGCTGTAAGAACTCTTAAGAGTTTCTGGATCAATAACTTCTCTGGGGTGACCAGATTAAGGATTGTCACCTGTACCCAGCTCATTCTATATAGCAGAGCAGGCCTAGTGCCTGTCTTCATGCTGTCTGCAGGAATAACTGTAAAAGGAAAACCCCATAGCTTTTCTGTGCCTTGGCTTTTTCTTGGGAATCCTAAACTCAGTTCGCTTTGAATGTTTTCATGTGGGTGAGAGGTGTGATCAGGGAGAAGCCACCCCTCCTGTCATCCTCCCAAATACCGCTGTTTCTTGAGGGTACCCTTGCCCAGCATAAAATCTCCTGCCATTATGCCATTCCTTAACTGCATGACCTTCAGTTCTCAGAGAGGCTGAGCTGCATCAGACAGACTCAGCTAGCCCCGTTCTCCCAACAGTGTAAATGAGATCATTCCAACATCCACTTGAAACCCACCACTGTTTCCACTGATGTGAAATAAAATACAGATGGTTTATGCAGGACTAGCATTCACACTGGCCTCCTGGGATTTCATCTCTTCTCTAGTTCATTCATTCATTCATCCCACAGCTGTGCATGCAGTCTCTGTTCTAAGCACTGGGACCTCAGCAGTCATACAGTGTGCAGGACTTGTCGGGGCTTGCGTTCTTCCATTATTGCCGTCTTTGTGCATATCCTCAACTATGTGGCTTGGTACTGCCGTCCCTCTTCCTTCAGTCCATCTCATGAAAGCCTGTTTTAGAATAGACCCTGCTCCCTTGGTTATACTCTGTGTGACCACTGCCAATCAGGGAAATCCCCTGACTCCTCCGTGTGTATGTATTGTCTGTCTTCCTTTATTTTACCACAGCTCAACCCCATGAGGGCAGGCATCTTAATTCTTATACTCACTTTCCTATCCTCAGCACCTATTAACTTGGCAGAAAGTTAATCATCAATTATCCCTTGACCAAACCATTTAATGAATGAACAGTAACAAAATAACAGCAGTGGGTGTGTTCTCTGAAGAATGTATCTTATTTCCTCTTGGGAGCCCGTGTTCACTTCTGTCCCCTCTGATCATTATATTTCAGGGGATGACGCCACTCCATTGGGCAGCTTTCCACAACCGGCCTCAACACACCCAAATGCTGTTGAAGAAGGGGGCGGACCCCACCCTTGTGGACAAGGACTTTAAAACAGCCCTCCACTGGGCAGTCCAGGTGAGAAAGCAGGTGTGTCTCAGCTTTAAATGATGTAAAGCCATGTTAACTAATTTCTGCACAGGTCATTCAAGACAGTAGGAACTATCCCACATGCTCGTCCTGGTATTTATCCGAAATTAATATGATAGATCAAGGAGGACCATCTTTGCTCCTTTACCCTCCTCCTATATCCAGAAAGGCAACAGCAAGTCACACACACACACACACACACACACACACACACACATTCACTCTCACAAACCTGCAATATTCTACCCTACGTTCAAAGCTTACTATTGACTTCCGGAAACCCTCAGAGGATTGCCAGGCAAATTCCTTCAGTCTTTGGACCAGAGACTTTCTTCCATTCCAACCCTATAAAGCCAAGCCACTGCAGATGACCCTGACTTTTGTACAGAACAGCAGGAAAACAATGAGTCACACTCCTGCATCACTGTCACGGGAGTTGAGCCACCTCAGTCCACATGGCCACAAATAGCAACCCGGGCCTGTGGACTCTACAGTCTAAAGAAAGTCAGAGAGAGGAGACGAGAGAGTAAAGACAGTTCATAGTTCTGAAGTCTGTCCTGTTGAGCAGAGTTAGACCTATTCGCACCCTCAAGGAGAGGTGTTGGGTGGTTCCTTCAGCAACCTTGGCTTCCCATGCCTACGCACACACCCCTACTCTTCCCCGTCATTGGCCAGTCATGGTAGCCTTATAAGTCATCTCTGCTACCCAGCTATAGTTTCACTTGGTGTTTTCATGGTGGCAGGGTAGCACCTGCGAGTTTCGGGACTCACACGTGTGCCTGAGGTAAGGGGAAAAACAAGCGATTTGGAAACTTCTCTGGTTTTGTGCCTCTAAACTTGGCTTCAGTCACAGGGCACTGGACCCCAGCCCTGGGCCATGTTACAAAGTGAGCAGGGCTTGTTTTTTGTCATGCCCACCTGCCCTGGTGTGCACCTAAATACTTTCATTATCTAATCATACGCCCGCCCTGCCCCCTCCCTGCCAGCTCTGTTTGGGGCACTTAGAAATTGCCTCTGGCTAGTTAGAGGTCACTGCTGTAGCCATGCTCCCAATGAATCTGGTTCAGCACCCAAGCACCCCATGCACGTTGATTCTGAGCTTTACCTGAAGATGGTGTCTGAGAATGAAGCATGTTCTACATATTTACCCTCCATACACTTGCACTCTGATCCCTGCCTCCAGACTGTGTGTCCTTTGGGAAATCTCCCCCTGGGTAATTCCGACAGGCGTGCATTATGTGCCCCACTTCCATCCCAGCCTGTAGAGGAACTTTTTAATCCAGCAACATGGCTGTTCTGGCAAAGGATCACATCCAAAGACAGGATCCAGCTGGAATGCAGACCTACCGCACACCTTTAATCCCTTTGGCTGAAATGCATACCTTTAACCCCAAACAATGATGTCTTCTTTGAGGGGCAGACAAAGTGACAAATCAGAGAAAGATTTGACAGAATGGGGTCAGAGTTGGGATACGCCCAACTCCCATGAGAATGGAAAAGAGAGGCTACTTAAAGAGCAGTGGGGAGAGAGAGTTCAGTCAGCTCAGTTGAGTTCATTGCAGAACAGGTCAGTTCGTGGAGTTCACAGGCAGACTTTCCAACAGAGTAATTCAGTCAGAAGCCAGAAAAGACAATTTGAATCTGTCGTCCTGGAGAGGAGTTTGAGCCAGAACAGCTGTATTGAACCAGCCAGCCAGAGTTCAGAAGGAACTAGAAAGAGTGGTTTCTTCAGCAGCAAGTCTCAGAGGCTGAAACCCTCTAGGTCTAGGTGAGCTGAACAGATGGAGGCTAGAAGCTGAAGCCTTCAAGGTCAGGGCTTGCAGAAGGTTAGATTGTACGGCTCGAAGCTTCCAGGCCTAGGCTTAGGGATAGCTAGAAATGTAGCCATAAAGCTTGGGTGTGGCTCTCATCTCTCCACTTTATCTGAGGAAATAAAAGGGACATTTACAGTTACACCAGCCATTGGGTGAGCACCTAAATTAGCCCTTGCAATGGAATGAACCCCGCAGCAGGCCTTGCCCAATGGCTTAATCCTGGACTCCACCCCAGACCTTTTGACTCTGGCCCTCTGGAGATGAGGCCTCTGCTCCCATCCTCTAAGTGGCAGTTTGGCTAAAGCTGGAGCAACACACTCAGTTTCCATGACAGCCCAGACTTTATCTAAGGACAGAGCCACCTAGACCTGTATGGCTCACTTAGTTATAATCTCTAACTCTTACAGAGACTGGATTGTCATATTTGAGGAATCTACTCTCTAAATCAGCAGTTCTCAACCCGTGGCTTGTGAGGATGGCCCTTTCACAGGGCTTGACTAAGACCAGTGGAAAACACAGATGTTTGACATTAAGGTTTATAACAGTAGCAAAACCTGTTCATATCAGTTATGAAGTAGCAATGAAAATAACTTTATGGTTGGGGTTCACTCCAGCATGAGGGAGTATATTGAAGGGTCGCAGCATTAGGAAGGCTGACCAGCTCTGCTCTCAGGGATCATGCTGTACACAATAGCACTCCCATCCTGCCATACTTACTAGGCTCCTCTAAAGAGCTCGTAAGTGAAACAGATGCTTAGGCCCGACTCTTAGCTTCTCCTTCAGCTCTTCTGAGGTGAAGCCTGGACACGAATATTTTTAAAGCCCCTTCCTTCTCCCACAAAATTTAAATGTGCTGCTAGGATTAAGAATTGCTGTCATAGAAGAACTCGCGTTAATGGATACCAATATCTTATCTACTTTTATCTTCAGTGCGTGCATTTTGACCACGATTGTCCACAGGAAGCGCCTCTTGTATTTGCTCCATTGATCAATAATCTTTTTTTTTTCTGGAGCATCTATAAAGATCTGACACTGGAATTAAAACGAATAACAAAAAGGTTCCTTTCAGTACCCCACATTGGCACTCAATATTCTGTGTGCAGGCGGTACGTGCTTGCGCTCAGTTTTCTGAGGAAAGGGACTGCAGCTTTCTTCAGTTACTCAATGACAGTTGGTAACGACGTCATCACGTAAAGAATCCTGGCCCTGGAGGACTGGTGTTCCCTCTCCCTTCCACATGCTTAGTATTGATAGTAAATTTCCAGGGTGTGTATTCTGCTGCCCTTTATACTTCAAAGACAAGGAGTAACGGTGGCAATCCTTGCGACACTGGTACTCTGTAGACTGGTTCCTTGTTGCCCAGGCTCAGCACTGCACTGTTTTGAAAGAGTTCCTGCATGAATGAGCCTGCTTCCCACGTCCTTTATCCCTTTGCTCAGCACCCTGATTTTTTTTCTTGGGTTGCGCAGTGAGATCGTATTTGAAACGATGATGCTTGGAAATGATTAAACCTTGGCATTTGACCCAAATAACCAAAGCAGTAAGGATTTGAAGCATCAGGCCCACAAACTAATTTCATATGCTACAGTGGCCGTTGCCCATTTCCTGTTCTCCTATCTGTCTAGAGGGTGCCACTGTGTGGCTGTAGCTGGGCTAACAGGAACGTTACTTGTTGTCTTCATTAGGGTTTTATTGCTGTGAAGAGGCACCATGACCAAGGCAACTCTTATAAAGGAAAACATTTCACTGGGGCTGGCTTACAGTTTCAGAGGTTCAGTCCATTACCATCATGGCAGGAAGCATGCTGACTGACATGGTGATGGTGCTAGGGCCCTATTGAGAGTTCTACATCTTGATCCTCAGGTAGCAAGAAGAGACTGAACTGAGCTTCTGAGACCTCAAAGCACATCCCCACAGTGACACATCTCCTATAGCAAGGACACACCTCCTGATAGTGCCACTCCCTATGGGTTAAGCATTCAAACACATGAGTCTATGGGAGGCATACCATTCAAACCACCATACTTGCTGCCTGTGCTAATCTTACGAAGTGTTATTCCAGACCTGCAGGGCCATGCTCCCTGTGAGGACACTAGTTCACTGCATGTCTCTGCCTTGTCTTCCTTCTCCAGCCAAGCACAAAGGGCAGTCAGATAGACTAAAACCTATGCCACATAACTTCTTCCTCCAAGTTGCTTTTCTGAAGTATTTGTCACGAGGACAAAATTAGACTCACACAGTGTATATGAGTCTATTTTCAGGGTCCCTGCTCTTTTCCCAAGACCTATTTTTCTATTCCTTTGCCAATACCATACTGTCTTGACAACTGTGGATAATATATTGTAAGTCTGTAATAATGGTCCTTCAACTTTACTGTTCTTTCTCAATATCAGATTATCTTTTCTTGATATAATCTTCTGAAGATCAAGTTGAGAGAAAAGGCATTTTGACAACAGCTTTTCCCAAACAAGATCATGGAATAACCTTCTTTATTTAAAGAATTTCCTGCTAAGGGTGCTAACCAACCCACGTAGCATTTTTTTTAATGTGTATGGGTGTTTTTTCTTCATGTATGTCTGTGCATTGTGTTCATGACTTGTTGTCTACAGAGTTCAGAAGAGGGAATGGATTCCCTGAAACAAGAGTTAGTTATAAAAGTTTTGAACTACCATGAGGGTGCTGGGAATTAAATCCAGGTCCTGTGGAAGAGCAATCAGTGTTCATAACTGCTAAGCCATGTTCCCAAGCTAACATTGTGTTTTTATCTTAGCCTGGTTTATTTTCCTATAACAGAAGAACTGAAACATGGTCATTTCAGAGAAAAAGATGTTTCTTTAGCTCCTAATATGGAAGCTCAAGGGTAGGGTGCCAGCATACGCTCAGTGATTGGCAAGAGCCTCATACTGCTCCATAAAGAGGAGATAAACAGGAAGAAAACACCATGCATGCGAGAGCATACAAGGCGAGAGGAGACGGGAGCACTTTCTAACAGCCCGCTCTCACGTTAACCAGGGCACACTTCTCAGAACTACAGGAATTACCTCCTAAGAATGAACACCCCTTCCCCACCACCCCGATCTTACTTGCCTCTTAAACGGTCCACTGCTTAATACTATTACACTGGAGTTGGAGGACCAGGGAGATGGCTCAGGTGGCAAAATGGTTGCTGTGCAAGCCTGAGGAGCTGAGGTGGAACCCTCAACACCCACTTGAAATGGCAGGCATCCCCTGTGTGCCCCTGTAATCCTAGTGTCATGGGGCAGAGTCATGAGGATCCCTGGAGCTCACTGTACCATGCTCAGTCAGAGGCCTTGTCCCAGCAAACAAGGTAGAGAGTGACAGGGAAAGACAGTCAACATTAACCTGTGACCCTCACATACGCACACCTAGGAGTGTGTACCAGCACACATAGACAGGCATCACTACTCATTCATTCTCTCTCTCTCTCTCTCTCTTTCTCTCTCTCTCTCTCTCTCTTTCCCCCAGCTCTTTCACACTTACTCTCCCTCCCTCTCAATGCTTTCTTCTCCCTATGCCCAAACACACACACACACACACACACACACACACACACACACACACACACACACAGATGACATTATATTGGAAGTTGAATTTCAGAATGAGTTTTATAAAAGACAAACCACATACAAAACAGTAATTTCTAATTTCACATTCTGTTTGTTCATTGCCAATATATAGATAAAATAATTTTGTCTTTAGTGTAAAAACAAGTTATAATTGTTGATTAGTTTTCAGGCTTTGGGTGGCATCTGTCTTTTCCAATATGCTACCTAGACAATCTCATACCATGCAAATGTCGATTACAGCTCTTCCTTCCCAGGCATCTTACTTTCTCTCCATCCTCCTGTCTTACTAGAGCAGTTAGGACTCTGGCTCCCAAAAGAGCTTAGCACAGTTCATCTTCTAATGGTTCAGGGGCATTGGGCTCTTTTCTCTCACTGGTTAGCCTGGAGCCAGCTCTCAAACCCTTACGATGCAGACTCACTGGCTCCATTCCAGTCTAACTTGTCTGGTACAGCTTTAGCAGGTCATAAGCACAAGCACGCAGGCATTTAAGGAGACGTGACTAAGGAGACGTTGGCACGGGCACTAAAACGTTGACCTCCACTTGTACACTCACTAGCACATGAGGAGTGGTGTTTGTATCAGCTCATTTAAGGCAGGAAGAGTATCAGAATTCCTTGTAAAAGGGCGGCACCATACGGCTTATCCTGCATCTAGTGATTACCCTTGTTGCTATGTCAAAGGCAACAGAAGGATGAAAGGGTTACTTCTGAGTTTGAGGGGATGCAGTGCATCATGGGAGGAAGCATGGCAACAGGAGCTGGAGGCAGCTGATCACACTTCATCCACAGTCAGGAAGCAGTTGAACTTCAGGAGCTCAGCTCCCCGTCTCCTTGTTACGCAGTCTGGGACTCTAGCGCATGACACGGTGCTGCTCACATTCAGGAAAAGTCTACCATCCCTTTACACGTCTGCAGCAGCACCTTCACAGACATGCCCAGAGATGTGTTTCTGTGATGATTTGATGACTCTAATACAGTTGGGTTGATAATGAAGAGATTAACCATTACAGGTCCCTAGACACATGCTGACAACCAACTGGTCCAACAGCCTCCCAGGGAACCTCCTTTAAAGGACACTGCCTTAGTTACTCCGATTACTGTGATGAAACACCATGTTCAAGGCAATTCTTATAAAAGGAAATATTTAATGGGAAGGGGGGTCTTGCTTGCCATTTCACGAGATTAGCCCATGATCACCATTGGCAGGCAGGCAGGCAGGCTTGGTGCTGGAGTAGTAGCTAAGAGCTTACATCCTGATTCATAGGCAGAAGGCAGAGGGGGGTGGGGGAGACAGAGACTTGAGACATTGGACCAGGCTTGGGCTTCTGAAACCTCAGAACCCACTCCCTAATGACACACCTCCTCCAACAAGGCCACACCTTTTTATCCTTCCAAAACATTTCCACCAACTAGGGACCAAGCATTCAAATATAGAAACCTATAGGGGCCATTCTCCTTCAAGCCATGGCAGACACCGAAAATAAAATGGGTCCTCAGTCAGGATACTGTAATTATGGTTTTGTTTTTTCACATATATCATTATCATCTATTACTTCAACTTTCTCCTTGGCAAGCCTTCTTCCGACTCAGGCTCTTCTCTAGTGCTCTCTCCTCACAAGGGGTAAACAGAAAACAACTGGACCGCAACAGTTTTCAGAGGGCATGAAGGCAACTCATGGGTCATTACCCACTAGCAAAAACAAAGCAAGTCAATACAACAAAGCAATCCACAATCCCAGTGTCGCTTCCCGATGCAGAATCCAAGAACTTAAGAACAGGGTCTAAGTGCGATCATGACTCTCTGGCTTAATCGCCTCCCCACTGGGTGTAGACACCTTCTCTGTTGCTCCTATGGCCCCAGCTGGGCATTCCTACTTCTCTTTTAGTTTGTCTTGGTCTCTGTGACCTCCTCCATACCCATCCCCACTGTCTGAGCTTCCATTTGGCTGATACCATCCAAAGTTCTAGCCGGGAATGCTGTGCGTCACCAAGAGATTATCATCCCTGGGCTTAGTTTATATATAAGTGCCTCTGGGGTTCCTAAAGTCTCAGGAGGGTCGCCTTAATAACATCACTAGGAGAGACTTCCAGAATGCCTACTGTTTAATTCAGTCCTCCGTTGTCAAGACTCATCATGATTACCTATATGATAGGTCTGATCAGCAGTTTTCACTTCAGCTTCCTCAGCGGTCAACCTCCAGGATCTTTTCCTCAAAGATCAAAGCATACAAACCCTACAGGGTCAATCCTGGCTTAGCTAATCCTTAGCTGTGATCCAGAGCAGGTTCTTTAGGTCCCTCTTGCCTCTGTTCTCTGACCTCTCCAATGGATAATAGCAGCTACCTCCTGGGATCCATGGCAGGAGGGGGGGTAGGGTAGTAAACAATCAGCAGTAAACAATCTCCCCCATGCACACAGCTATCACCATTATGTCTGAGGAAAGCTCATACAAATGCAAAGTGAAATACAAATAATAATGGTTTCTGTGAGATCAAGATCAAGGAGCAGGCAAAGGAATTATCTGGAAAATCCCCCAACAAAAGGCATGGAGAAACAAGTGCAGAGCTAGGTGAGATGTCTGGTCTCACCTTATTCAGAGGGATTGTCTACAGTATCCCAGCCCCCAAGACACACGGGACAAGTATGTCAGACTTTTACAAGAGGCACACACAGATGTCCTTGGCTGCAGCCACTGCCAAGTGACTGTTTCCAAGGGTCAGGCAAGGAGAAGGAGCAGAGGTGAGGGGCTTCCTTTTGTTTTTCTCCTCTGTTCTTAGTGCTCCCTCCAATACAAAGAGGGGAAGCTGAACAGTGGTGTTTACCCTTCGAATCACCTTGGCAACAGGAATTCCTTTTCTCTTCCAGGAAACTGGAAACAAAACAAATTCCCCCTGGTGGCACTTTTGCCTGTTTTCTTTTTCTAGGAGCTAGTACTTTCCAAGAAAAAAGTCTTTCAACTGGTTCAACTGTGTCCCAGACACCTCAAAATGCATGCCACGTGAAAGACTCTAGAAAAATTGATAGATTAAAAAAAAAACCCTGTGTGATCAAAGACGCAGGCTTCTTATGCCAGGCAGGCACACACCAGGTTATAGCCAAGTCCTGTGGAAGGAAGGAGGCATGGAGAGAGGGAAAGGACATGGGAAGGGCGTGTGTGAGAGGAAGAGAGTCATTCGCTTTATAGGCAGGGTCTACTTTCCAGCTACAAGACCAAGATCCAGGAGGGTACCTGAGATACGAAGTTCTGTGGTCACCAACGGGAAATTTGCAAGTTTTGTAAGAGAAGTCGGGTTAGGTAATGAAGCCTACACCCACACAATTCTAACCCCAAAACTCCTGTGTCAGGAGTCCAGTCCTGCCCGGCCTGTGCTGGTACCCTCTGCTCTGGCAGGGGCTTTTCCCTGTCCTAGCCGAAGGAAAAGCTCAACAGGTGCCCTGTTGCAGGATGGATGCTGGGCACCTGAGAGGATCTGGAGGTGTGGTAGGGGTCTCCTACTCAAGGTGCAACTCACCTTGCCAGGCTGAGGAACAAGAGGGTTTTTCCTGCATCCCTGCATCGTTCCTCTTATTGTTGTGTTACTATTGAATTTAAGTGTACAGATGTCCTCGCAGCCACGGTGGTGTCCGCTGAAATGAGGAAGTCAAGCGAGCAGATCTAACAAGCAGTTGGTTGTCTAGGTGACCCACCTGTCAGGGCAGCTCTGACGTCTGCCGGTATTTGCGGTCCAGTCTATCTTCCGTTCACTAGGCGCAGAAGACATTAGCCCCAGCTAAAGACAAAACTCCTGGCAGAGAACTGAGATAAATGGAAATTTGTCAAAGAAATTAAATACAAATCATAGGAGGCCCCATTGCTTGTGATTAGACTTCTGTACTGGCTCCAAGAGAGCACACGGAAAAAAATCACAATGGAATCACCACATTTATGCTCCTGTCTCACTAAAGCCAAGCTAAGTTGTTACCTGAACTTCCGAGAAGCCAGAAGAGAGGGGGTGGCGGCATCGAGGGAGTGGGGGTGGAGAGGGAGGGGGGAGGGGAGAGGGGAGAGGATCACAGTCAAACCACATGACCGAGAAGCTCATTCCTCCCAAGCCTGTGTCCGCCATCACAAAACTGTAAACTTAAAACATTAAAACACTACATGGTTTTGGGGGACAAATTTTCTGGGGGATAATTTATGTAGTTCTAAAGTGTGAGCTTTAGACACAATTGTCATGTTGGATAGTCAAAGGGTGGGCAGTGCCTGCAAGTACTTGGCAAGCTGGGTCTCTTAGTCCTCATTCTCTAAGGAGGGAAATTTTTGAAATGATGAATCTGCCCTTTTTTCGTCTTTGTTTCTGTGTTTTTTCCTTCATCCTCTGTCTCTGTCTCTGTCTCTGCCTCTGTCTCTGTCTCTGTCTCTGTTTCTCCCCCCTCCTCCCCTCCCCTAACCATGTAGACAGGAGCATGCACATGGTTGCTCCTGATGGGTTTTCTCTGACTCTTTCTGCAGAGTGGAAATAGGATTCTGTGCTCCATCATTCTGAGCCATCGACAGGGCCCGTCCATTATCAACTACGACGACGAGAGTGGGAAGACGTGTGTCCATATCGCAGCAGCTTCCGGTTTCGGCGACATCATCAACGACCTGGCAAAGGTCCCGGAGTGTAACTTGCAGGCTCTGGATGTGGATGACAGGTATCCATGGCAACTCAGGAAGTGCTGGGAACTGCCAGTCATCTTCTCCTAATGCTAATCTTAAAATAAAGATGTTGAAGGCTATCCTTTCTGACTATATCCTTATTGCTGGTAATATATGTGCCTGTGACAACAAGCCCTGCTCTATTTTAGTAAGAAGAGGAAAAATCATTGTTATGGAGAGAGGTGACTACAGGCGCTGTCAGATTTTCCACTTTTCACCGAACACCGAACACAGGCAGAGTTCTCAGAAGGCTTTCTGTTGAGTTGTGGGGGCCCTGGTTCTTAATGAAGTTCGTATTTTCTTCTCTCTTGAGTTATATTGTAATGACCACAATTTCTTATCCAGAGTATAAGAGGTATTTTAATTCAAAACCATAGACTTTACTAATAAGGATTTTCTTTTCAGTCATTGATGGCGGCTGACAATGGAATCTGGGTCTGGAAAGGTAAAATGATTCGTCACAGGGCATGTTTGTAACCCAATGAAGGATTGCACTAGCATCTTGTAAACATAGTACTCATGACTTATAATGACTTGCTTACTAACTTTTGTCTAGTTTAGGCACTGAGCCCACAGAAATGTAAGAAAAAAATACAACAATAAGCAAAACTATTGAAAATACATGTAAGGATTACAAACTATCTGGGGGTATATTTAACATTTTCCATTAAAGTACTAAGTAATCTTTGAGATCCCACAAGAACACCTCCCCCTCATATCTTGAATACTGTGTGTGTGTGTGTGTGTGTGTGTGTGTGTGTGTGTGTGTGTGTTAGGGAGAAAAGACTCATGTTTCATGTAGATCTCAGAAGCTGTAATTGGTTAACCTGATGATTTTTATTAAAGTTGAAGTCTACTTTTCCCTAAGAGCAGGTGTTGATCCTGAGGAGGTAAGAAAGGGGGGTGTCAGTAAGATGAGGCGAGACATAAGAGATCCATAAAGAGAAAAGAACACGTTTTAGCATCCAGAGATGAAAAGAAGTTTGCTTACTTTAAAAGTTGCTAGAACTAGCTCAGAGAAGGCTCCTCCCAGTTTTGCAGAACCACAGCCATTACCCTGGGCCTCAGGGAAGAGAGCAAGTCTGCAGAGGGAAATCAATGCAGTTGATTGGGTGCGGTGAGAAGGGAAGTCCAGTTTCCCGGATGCTCCATGCCACTGGCTAAAACATTTGTGTATTCTCCATCTTTTATTCTCATGTTGACCATAGCGCTCTGTCTATGCCACGAAACCATGAGTTTCTGTTAATGGTTGAACTGTTCAAAAGTCAACACAAGCTTAAGTCATCTCTCTACCTCTTTCCATCTTTTTCTCTTCTAGCAAAAGATTTTCCTAAAGAAAGAATTGCAATAAGAGATGGGTAGGGCCAGGCATGGTGGTGCATGCCTTTAATCCCAGCACTTGGGAGGCAGAGGCAGGCGGATTTCTGAGTTCAAGGCCAGCCTGGTCTACAGAGTGAGTCCCAGGACAGCCAAGGCTATACAGAGAAACCTTGTCTTGAAAAAACAAAAGAGAAAGAGAGAGAGAGAGAGAGAGAGAGAGAGAGAGAGAGAGAGGAAAGAGAGAGAATTTAGAGCACTCATCTGCTGTATATTAAGGCACATCAGAAAGTAGGCAGTGGTGGTATATCCTTAAACCATAGCCCTCAGGAGGCTGAAGTAGGAGAATCACAAGCTGGAGGCCAGCATGGGCTGTAGCATGAGACTGTCTCAAAAACACCCCATTTAAAAAATGGCCAGCAGGACGGCTTAGAAGATAAAGGCGCTTGTCACCAAGTTGGATAAACTTAGCTCTATCCTACATAATGGAAGGAGGGAACAGAGTCCCACAGTTATTCTCAGATCTCCATCCAAGTGTCCTGATACACAAGCACGTACAAATGTACCCACACACAATAAATAAATGTAGTGGGAAAGCTAAGTCACAAAACATATGATGTTTTAAGTATGATAGTACTCACCGAAGGTTAGTGACTCACTTCTCACAGATACGGCAGAAGCAGCTCATGTGTTTCAAATGCCCCAAATGTCATCAGTCTATGAAGTCATAACTCACTTCAATAAACAACTCGTTTCTCTTCAGGGAGGACAGCCTTTTATCAGATTCTCCTCCCTACATACTTCTGGGAATTCTCCATGGATGTTTACAGGCTTCACAAATCACCCCTTAGCTACCGAGAGCTGGAGCAACCCTGTACCCTTCCAGCCATCATCCCTCACCACCGAGACACCACCACATCACCCAGCGCTGGTCTCTGCTCAGTTGCCTTAAATCATAGGCCCTGACTTTTCGCTCCTCATTGCAATGGCTGAGGCCAGCCTGCTGTCCCTGCAGGGTGATTCTGCAGCCTCAAGTTAGGAGAGGAACTGTAGCTCAGACAGCTCAGAACCGGTGTCACAGATTTGCCACGGAGGCTCTCAGTATGTGAGTCGGAGGTGTTGTCAGTCTGTCCCTCTCGTTTCTCCGCACCCCTTCCGTGATGGCTAGAGGAATTAAAACAGTTGGGCTTAGCAAAGGTAAGGCAGGATTTATTTCACAAACCTTCAAAATGAATTGTTGCATGTTAGTAGCCTGACTAGACCAGTGTTCTACCCTCTATCAACTGAATTTATTGACAATTTTTTTCTCTAATTGGAGAGAGTAATCTGCATTAGCCTCATCTTTAAAATATTGTCTAGAGAACTCTCTTAAGTAGAACAGAACACATTCTACCTATTTCATATTGAGATCATATTCAGATGCAGTGTGATATATCACTGTATTGATGAGACATTGCCCTCGAAGTTCTCAACCCCTTTCAGGTTACATATCAGATATCCTATATATCAGATATTTATATTACAATCTATAATAGTTATGAAGTAATACCGAAAATAATTTTATGGTTGGGGGGATCACCTCAACATGAAGAGCTGTATTAAATGTTCACAGCATTAGGTAGGTTGAGAACCACTACTCCAGGTTGTCATAAAGGGCAGAGGGATAGGTAACAGACAGAGAACATGACCAAAGGATGTGGGACCAGGGCCAACACTATGTACCAAGATACTCGGGTCCAAGGCCCTTCTCGGACCTCCTCCAGGTGCTCCCACCCCTGAGGCTTGCTTGCCCCTCTCCGGCATGCTCAGGACCCTGGCTCCAGAACCAGGAGAACCTACCATGACCATGCCCTTCCTTGCTGCCCCAAGACTGCCTCCTCTCCGGATTGAGAGACAGGAAGCTTGGTCATTCTCTACAAGAGAGACCTCATTCACAGTAATGGCATCTCTTTGCCTTCCTAATCCTAGTCCCCAGAAAGAAAGAAAAAAAATAGCCAGAGCTTGAGAGTGTGACATTATATCATCAAAATAGGGCCTATCAAATCTTGACTAAAACTGTACTAGATTCAAGTGCCTCATCTTTTCCCACAGTGTTTTCCAAAAGCCTAATGGCTGAGGCTTCTCATCGCCTCTGAGCTGATAGAAATTTCCAAGCAACTGCAAATCTACAACAAGTTCAAAAATATATGAGCGCAGAGCAACCTATAGCTGCCGCTAAGGAAGAAGCATACAGTTAGTACACTCTGAAGAGATAAAAACACTCTCTCTGTACCCCAACCCCACTCAGAGGTTAAATCCTTATATATGTTAGCTTATCCACAGAGCCCCAAAACTTTTGCTTTAAATGAAAGGTTCTGATGCACAGTGGCATGCTTAAAGACTCCTCCCCAAAGAAAACAGGGTATCAAATGAACTGTCCAAATTCTCACTCCTCGCAGAGCTTTGAAAAGCCACAGCACACTGTTACTCAGATTTGATATGTCCGAAGGATAATAAAGAGGGTGAGATCATCAAAGCATCCTTTTGGCGAGCGACCGTTTGGCTGAGACCCCACGGAGCTTGGGTGCTGAGGTGTGTGCTGTAGGTACAAACATCACAGTGAGTTAAACGTTCTCATTTTCCTCTTCCATGCAGTGTTAAGTGCATCCAAGGAAAAGAGAGGAATATCCATTATATACAGTATGAGTGCTTTGTTACGACCAAGATTCTTAAAAATAATAACAAGTAGCTATAATTGAATCCTTTTTTTTTCCAGTATGGAATTTAACCTGGGCCCTCTATGCTAAGCAAGCACCCTGCCACTGAGGTATCAAACCAGCCCTATAATTTCTCATGTTTACCATCTAAGTACATGAGTGGAAAATTTAACCTCCATCTCTTTTGGGTTGATTATAGAATTTTCACAATACTAAAATATCTAAGGATAGAGGTGAGAGATGATCCTCCAGATACATGTCTTTGTCCTTTCCATCTGACGAGGCTTCACTCTCTGGGCTGTTCTGGGAGCATGGTGATCGTGAGCTGCAGGGGTCCCATTGGCTAGACACATCACTCTGACAGATTAGTTCTCTCTATAGTTTGTTCCTTTTGGAATGTCATATACATGTGACTGTAGGTTGACTGCCCTTTAGCTAGCATGTTGTGATGGGAAGTATTTCAGATTTCTGAATTGTTGCAATTTGGGAAGACTTTCCTAAATATCATGAGACATCTTAAAACAAAACCAACTGTAAACACAAAACGTGTTTAAGCACATAGCCTGAAGGTAATTCTATACAGCATCTGAAGTGCACTTGAACTTCTGCTCTGACTTTCTTACAGGGTCAGGTATAGAATTTTCCCCTTGTGACATCCAACACATCAATGCCCAGAGCACTTCAGATTTCAGGTCTTTAAAAGAGGGAAGGTCTCTTTTGAGATTGGCTCATGTCACTGGGTAGCCTGTTGGGTCTGTCGTTGGGTCATATTCCACAGTATAGAGGAACCAGTTTGTTTATCCACTGGCCATGGAAGGTTGGTGGCTTTGCTTCCTGTTTGGGGAGGTTATGGTGCCGTTGCTGTAAACATTTGAGAGCCAAATTTTCATTTCTCTACCTAGGTAACTAGAAGTGGGGATTTCTGGGTCAGATATTCGGGATATATTAAGCCCGTAAAACATCTGCTAAGGTTGTAGGCAAGTTCCAGATCTTCTGCGTTTTTACCACCATCAATTATTACGAAGTTTTGTTGGGGTTTTGCCTTATTTGAAACATTTAAACAGGCAGGTGGTATCTCTTTGCCACTTAAATGTGCATTTCTATAATGATAATTTTGTTGTTGTTGAGGCAGGGTCTCTATAGGGCAGATTGGCCTGGAATTCGGTCTGAAGCCCAGGCTGGTCTCAAATTCAAACAGAATCCTCCTTCCCCTCCTGGATGCTAGGACTCCAGGTGTGTGCCACCATGCTGCCTTGACAAAGTGTCTTTGAGCCTGTGGCATTTCGTTTTGAGCATCTATCTCACCACCCATACATCTTTTCTGGTGAAATGTCTATTCTAATCTTCCACCATTCTTCAAGAGTTTGTTTTCTTGTCGTTCAGCTCTGAAAGCTGATATACATTTTCATTATAAGCCTTCTGTTGCATGTGGGATTTGTAAATATTTCCTCCTGTTGTCTGAGTCGTCTTAGTTTATTAAGAAAACACTAGTTTTAAAATTTTTTTAAAAGATAGGTGTTGGTGACTATTTATCTTCTGGTTAAAAAAAAGTACTTTCTAAATATGAAAGAGATAAAATGAAATGTAATTAAATGTGAATGGTTTTCATTTTTATAAAAAAAAATCACTAAAAACAAGATTGAATAACAAATCTTTTGGAGTTTATATAGATGATCTATAAATGATCGGTATCTTTAATATGTAAATACCCCCACTTAAATTACTAAGAAAAACATTAATACTCTAAAAGAAAAATAGAAACTGTCTATAGTATGACACATGCCTATAATACCAGCATTAGGAAGGCTGAGGCAGGAGGATTGTATATTCAGGGCTAGTCCATGCTATACAGTATGAATCTACCTTTTTTGTTTAAAAAAAAAAAGCAAAATAAACAAAAAGCATTAAGAGTGACTTCAGTGAGGAAATTTAAATGGCAAGCTCAGCCTTTCTATAAAAAACACATAGGAAAACAACATCCAAGAATCATTTTGCCAACGAAATTAACAAAAATCTTAAAGACTGAGACATACTTAGGCATTCAAGGAGTAAGGATTCAGCTGTAAAAGGGTAAATTGTGTCAGTATTCCTAGAAGGCAGTTGGCATTGTGTATAAAGAGCCTTAAAACCACTCATACTTCCTCTTCTAGGGCATTCTTAGGAACAGCAGAGATGGGAAAGGCAGAGAAGCTGCACAGAAGTAGAGGGAAGTGTCGTGCACACACCCTCCCCTCCCCATCCTGGGTCCATATGCTCTCTTTCAGTCCTTCTGCCTGACTCTGGCTGGAAGCCAGCCATGGCTAAGCAGCCTGCAAGGTTCTGACTCAGCCCCTCGTGGCTCCTCTCTGTCATCCCTCCAGGACACCCCTGCACTGGGCTGCAGCTTCTGGAAAAGCAGAATGTGTCCAGTCACTGCTCGACCTAGGCATGGACAGCAACCTAAGGGACATTAATGAGAGCACGCCTCTGGCCTATGCCCTGTACTGCGGTCACACGGCCTGTGTCCGGCTCCTTTCCCGAGAAGGCCGGTGAGTGTATCTAGTGTCTTCCTCTCAAAGATTTACAACATTAAAGTTTTTATAAACCACCAACATGTAAAACCAGCAATAATAATAATAAGAGTGTGTGTGTGTGTGTGTGTGTGAGAGAGAGAGAGAGAGAGAGAGAGAGAGAGAGAGAGAGAGAGAGAGCATGGTTGGGGAGAAGGAAATAAAGGTCAGAAAATAGCTTTCAGTGTGAGTTCCAAAGCTGAAACTCGCGTCATCAGACTTGATGACAGACATTTTTATCCACTGAGCCATCTAGTTGGCTGTGGTAATTTAATAGTATGAGAGTTACATAGTAGCATTATTAATTATCCAATTAATTATGGACACTTGCTGTCATCTAACATAGAGTGAAATGGCCTCCATTGTATGGCACGCAATGATAGTAACAACAAGCTTGAATCCATCAGCTATGGTTCAAACAACTTACCCCTTCCCCTCCTTTCTTCCTGCTTTTGCCTTAAATCACTTCTTCCAGAATTATTTTACACTCTCAACACTTCCTGAAGATGCCAAAGAGCTTGTAAAGTCTAAGTGACACCTACCACCATGATGGTGTCAAAATATTTAACTGAGAAAATTTTCATAAAGTATTTGTTTTGTTATTTAAGTCCTAATAAATTTGTGATTGCTACGTGTTAAAACAAAAACCACATTTTAATTAAAACAGTATTGCAGTTGTAATCCTGTGATTCTGGAATCTAAAGCAGGAGAATGATTTGGTGCCAGTTTGAGCTATCTATGTAAGGAGACACCAGCAGTAAGTGAATGAATAAACAAATAACTTTTAATTTCATTTAATGTTGCTATTTTCCAAAACAAAGAAAATTAGTAAGAGCAGCCCGGCTTTACGTTCTTGGCATATTAATTACATTCTTGACAATTAAACCAACTTTGCTTGAAGCTTGCACTGTGGTACAAAAATTTCATCTGGTCAAAGACCAACATCAATAAAGAGAGAAATTAATGCCACCAAAATTTTCCCTCCTCTTGTCACACAAGGACCAATTACTATTCAGTCTACAGGTCTGTGTGCCTCGGGGCTTTTTTTCATGCAAATCTGTACAAGCTTTCAACATTAGAATTCCAAATCCTAGGGGGGGGGGTGCTGGCGGGGATCAGAGCTGAAGGCAAGATAAATGTCCTCACATCTACCTGGTTACTGTCCAAGAACAAAATTCAGTTTAAGCACTGCTCCTGCAAACAGAGCGTGTCAGTTGTTAGGTGCTGTGCTCATTGCAGAATGAGACTGAGAAAATGGAGGCATGGACGCCTCAATGAAATCTCCAATCAGTGGTGTGCTCAAAAGAACAAAAAACTTAATAATAAATAAAATATAAGATAAAAATAAGTAAAAAGTCAAGAAACTTTCCCAATCCTTTGATTTCAAACCAAGTAGGGTGTGTGTTTAAACGCACTAAAAAAATGTTTCATTTATAAATTCAGAAGCAGCAACATATCACTAATCCAGAAACTATTATGAAAAAAACCAAACGAAGACAATAGATAAAAAAAAAATTAGTCAGCTTTTTCCTTTTCTCAGCTTCTTATATGATACCACTGGTAAGATGCACATTCTGGAAAACCTTGTGTCTTAGCCATGCCCACTAAGTTTTTCTAGAATTCCATGTGTTGTGGCCAGCTCAGTGACTTGAGGAGTCTCCATTCCGGGCAGTCATTCATTTGACCATGTGACTTCCACAGTGAAAGGGAAATTTATAGAACTGGCTGTGTGTGTGTGTGTGTGTGTGTGTGTGTGTGTGTGTGTGTGTGTGTGTGTGATGTATGTATGTGTGTGTGTATATACATTCATAGTGAGAAAATATCCATTGTCTGCATCCAAATTTAGTGCTGGTGTGTTTCAAACAGACTAGAGCATCTTGCTCTAGTAATATTGTAGTCTCCCTCTTGGCAGCTGCATGCGGGTCCAGCACTCAGGTCCAGCTTCATGGTTGATCCCTACTGCAGAAAGCATTGGCTTGACTAGGCCTCAAAAGAGAATAGCCCAGACTTCCCAAAGTGCTAAACCAGAGCAGCGCCTCAGGAAACTCAGCTCGAGCCAGCTGCCAGCCATCTGCTGCTACCTACCCCTTTCCCATCGGAGTTTGCTTGTGAGTTGAGCATTACTCATATCTGCCACACCCAGCCTCTGGCACACACAACTTCCTCTTCCCTGGAGCTCACACTCTAGGTCCTCTCTGCCTGTTTCCTCTAGCAGAGGATTTTTCAGAACCATATTTAGGGTTTTGGGTTCTTTTTAGATGTGAGAAGCAAACGGCATAAAACAAGCAAGAATCTAAGGTGGCCATACCAGTGCTGCTGGAGTCCTGGGAGCACTCACTCAAAAGATAGAAAACCACAGTCACAACTGAGGCTTCCCGCCCCTTTCTGCCATATGAGGCCTGAACTTACACCTTACGTTAATTCTGAGATTTGCCAGAGAAAAACCAACTCCACCATTTTGGGCCAAATTTGAAGCAAGCTTTATTAAAATTAAATACCAACCAAAAGATGGACTTTGGTCAGGACCACTCCCTGGAATTTCCAGCTGAGTGGCCAAGAAACAAATCTTGCAGGGGTTTATAAAGAGAAACCTATAGTCCACCACCAGGAGACTTTTGTTATATAGCAAGAACTGTAACTCCCAGCATTCCAGGAGGTTACCTGCTCCTCAGGCAAGTAGAGCTCACAGGTGAAGTTTCAAGCTTCACATGCAGTGAGAGGCTCTGTCTCTAATTAATTAAAGTTGGACAGGAGACATGGTTCAGCAGGTCAAAGGGGCTTGCCATGCACGCTTGCGCTAGAGTTCTGTCCTTTGAAGGCCACACAAAGGTCAAAGGGAGAACCAGATTCACAAAGCTGTCCTCTGACCTCCATAGACATGTGCCTGGCCATGTAAGCACCCACACTTACATGCACCGTTCATACACAGATGTCAGCCTAAAAGCACAACTCTCACCTCAAAAGGGATCAGAGATGGGTTATTCTGAAGCTGCAGATAACTGGCCAGCACCTGGAAACATAGATTTAGCTCACCTCATAGTCTTTAAGATGAAGTTGTCATAGAAACAGAACAAATCAAGTTGCAAATCAAGGCAAATACATTGACCAGAAACTTTGGTAGACATGTTAGAAGAGAGCAGGGGAGTTTCTGTTAAGGCCTCAGGTACTTTCTGCCATTCTCAGCCTTTTGGTTGATTGTTCATACCACATGATTGATGTAGAGGATCAGAGAAGAGGAACCAATGGCTACTAAAAGGGTTCTAAATGTCCTGAGATAATTTGACTCTGGACTTGTAACATTGCAACTCCCCAGGGGCTGTGGGGGGAAGGGGATAGGAAGTGTAGCTTCTCCCCGAGAACTCTTATTCATGCACACAATTGTAAATAAATGTCAAAGATGAAATTAATAGGTAAGGTTGACAGACACAGAGGAAGACACACCACATCAATCTCTAACCTCCACATGCAGAGAGAGGAGAAAGGAGGGAGAAGGGGGGCGAGGCAGAGGAGGGGGTGAGAGCAGAGTTGGGGTGAAATGACTTCCTTCCATGTACTATAGGGCTACATTACATATATGATGTATGCTGCTGCCAAAAACAACAACAACAAAATAATGGAGGCCAGGGGTGAACCCAGCCCCTGAGAGATGTGGGTAGCCCATGACCGTGAGCACAGAAATCAAGAGCCTGAAGCAAAGAGATTACAAGTTTGAAGCTATGTTATGTGGAATCCCCATCTCAGAGAGAGAGGAGAGAGAAGGAAGTAGGGGGGTGCTGAGGTACCACCTATGCAAGGAATTAATAGAAAATGGGAGTTCTTATGCAAAACCTTGACTTGAAGACAATGGGCATGTGTGCATGAGCCCAGGCTAGCTCATCAAGCAGATATAATGGGGTTCAGGTCCTATCTTGTCCTTTCCCCCTTTTCCTGGCCTCGCCTGGCATTCTTGTTCTTTCCCATTCCTCTAGAGCAGAGCCTGCTAGGCCTCTACCCTCCCAGAACAGTCAACCCGAAAAGAAGGAAAGACGATTCAGTGTGCTCAACCAAATCTTCTGCAAAAACAAGAAAGAGGAGCAGAAAGCCCATCAGAAGGACCAGAGCAGGGCCAGACCTAAGGAGGAGGACACCTCGGAAGTCAATGACATCATTGCCACCTTTGACAGCGTCGTGGATACCAACTGCCAAGGTCAGCCTGGTGACCAAGTGGACATGGTTGTCTTTAAGAAGAGGACCTCGGAGAATTCAAAGTATCTCTTGCCAGAAAAGAAATCCCTGGCCCGCAAGGGGCTCCCACCAATCAGAACCCAGAGTCTCCCACCCATCACCCTGGGCGGTCACTTCCTGACAGCCTCCCAGGGAGCCGTGTCCCATGCTGGCCTGAACGCTGGTCCTCAGCATACTGCTCAACGTTCTCAGAAAAGTCGAAGCGAACAGGACTTATTAAACAACAGGACTGGCTGCCCGGTGTCACTAGAGAATCCCTGGAAGGGTGACACCAGGCAGGTGTTCTCCTGCAAGGCTTGGACCGTCTCTTCTTCCGATAAATTACTAGACAGGCTGTTCGCTGGCCAGCCTGGTCACCAGGAGCTCTCTGGGCCACCACATCTTCCTCATCTACACAATCCCTCCTCAGGTAACGGCCTTTATTCTCTCTCCTCAAGGCCTCCCTCACACTTGGAGTGTCTCCCTGTAGAGTTAAGCTAGTAACTGCCAGGTGAGTAGCCTGCGGGCAAGAGCAGTAAAACAGGAACCACAGCCACTTTTAATTTTTTCCTAGTTTGAAGATTTCTGGGAAGTGAAAACTTTCAGCTTTTCTACCCTGAATGGGCTGAGGTAAAAGAGTATTTCCAGTTCCTCTAAAAGGCATTCTTTCCCAGAGTTGTGTGGCACGCTCATTCCTAAGACATTAATTTATTTTAATGGTTAGTTAGTCTTGTGTTTTAAATCATCATTCAGTCCTCACTCAAGATCCACCCCCACCAAACCATTGTTGAGGTAAATGGCCTTGCTTGAACCTGTTTATGGTTTGTGTCTCCCCACACACCAAAGGCTTGCATGTCTGTTCTCCTTCTCCCTTCTTACTTCATCCACAGCTACCAGTACATTCAGGTTTTGCTTATGCCTCCAGATACATTTTATACATTTGTGTATATGTCTATGTTTATGAGCATAAAAGCGCCCTCTCTCATCCTATTCCATCCCACTGCTACTGACAGGTTCCGGGAGTCTCACCTTTTCTGTGTGACTGTTTTGCTCTCAAACTCAAGTAACTTTGTCCTGGGTTTTAAAAATAATTTCTTCAAATAAACACGTACTATGTATGCATACCCTTGTAAGAATTATCATATAAAGAACTTAAGAGTTTGTTGCTCATAACTTTGATCCCAGCACTCAGAAGCCAGAGGTGGGTGGATCTCTGTGAGTGTGTCAAGGCCAGTCTGATCTACATAGTGAGATCCTGGCCAGCCTGGTCTCTATAGTGAGGCTCTTTCTCAAAAAATTAATTTAAAAAACTTATATTTTATATGCACATAAATATTATTCATATACATTAGTATTCCCCTCATTATACATAATACATATAGTACGTAATTTATTTTGTCACTTTTTGAGAGGGTTAGCATAGAACTTATTACGTAGCTGAAGATAACCTTGACTCCTCTCCGGCCTTCACCCTTCACGTGTTGGATTATAATCTTATGCCATCTTGCCCAGCTCTTATTTTTACTTTAAAAAATATTGATTTATAGAGGATTCTGAGGCTATATAACAACTTCCAAATTCTGCTCACTCACACAGTGCCTTTTGGTTTTTGTTTAGACGAATCAATTACCAATATTTAAAACTTAACATTTTACATTAAACAAATCTAAAGATTCTAGTTTCTCTTGAGAAATTGAAGCCAGCATTCTCACGTGACAATAGCTGATTAGCCCTGAGTAACCAGCGTTCTCTTGGCTGCCACTGTTCCCAGTATTATGCAGAATTATTTACACCACTTGCTCTTTCTCAATATACTTCAGGTATTTTTCATAGTAGGGTTATAGGGAGAAAATTATATATTTATTTATCCCATATTTCTGTCTAAATTTGAAAAAGAAAAAATTAAGTTCTTTTTTAAGTAGGGAGGGTCATGTTTCTGTTTGGTTGTGGAACTTATTACTTTTTAACTCGTGTACACATATGTAATGCAGAGGCCTTGTAGGTCAAGGGACAGTTTTGAATGCCATCCTCAGGAACGCCATCCACCTGTTTGAGACAGAGTTGGGGTTAACCAATTAAGATAGACCAGCTGGCGTGAACACTAGGGATTCTCCTGACTCTACCTCTCTAGTGCTGGGGTCACGGGATGACAACAGCACAGCTAGTACTTTTGCATGGGTTTAGGGAAACACAGATCCTTGCATTTGAAAGATACTTTACCAACTGAGCCACTCCTTGTGGTGGTTTGAGTAGGAATGATGCCCACAGGCTCATGTGTTTGAATATTTGGTCACCAGGGAGGAGCACTATTAGGAGATGCGGCCTTATTGGAGGAAGGTGTGTCACTGGAGTTGGGCTTTGAGGTTTCAGATGCTCAAGCCAGGCCCAGTGTTTCTCTCTCTCTCTCTCTCTCTCTCTCTCTCTCTCTCTCTCTCTCTCTCTCTTCTTACTACCTTTGGATTCCAATGTAGAACTCTCAGCTCCTGGTATAGCACCATGTCTGCCTGCATGTCGTCATGCTTCCCTGTCATGACAATAATGGACTAAACCACTGAAACTGTAAGCCAGGCCCAAGTAAATGTTTTCCTTTATAAGAGTTGTGATGGTCCTGGCAATTAAATCCTAAGATATCCCTTCATCCCCAACCATCCTGTTTTATATACAGCATGTTGGGTACTCCTTTGTCATTGACATACTTGATGCATGAAGCTTTTAAAAAAGAGTGTGGCTCCTTCTCATGTACATGAATATGTATGTTATATCTTTCAACACAGGATAATGATAGATGTGCATGAAGGCTATTTGTTGATATCTGAGATAAACCTCTCAAAATTTTGCTTAACCCATAGAGCACTGAAATTTTTGGCCTGGATGATGTTTTTATACTGTTGCTGCCAAAGAGTAGAGAGGGAGCACACAGTTCTACCTAACCTTTGACAATTTGGTGGCTGCTGAGGCTTCAATGGAGCCTTCCTTTTGGACTTAATTCTGGCCTGGCCAAGCTTATAATGCTTCCATTACAGAACCCTTTGAAATCTTGGAAGCCTTGTTCTTTTCTCGTCTATTTAACATAAGTGAGGTTTGGGTTCAGCTTCCTAGAACAGAAAGCCAAAACAGTTGCACCCTGACTCAAAATATAGGGAAATGGCTACCTTAACTGTTGTCAAAGCAACTCTTTGACTTTTACCAAATTGCTGGAATCAGTGTTTAAAAAAAAAAAAAAAAGGGCTGGTTGGCAACAGGACCAAGGAAGGAGGCAGGAACCCAAATCTCAGACCACCTTCTCCTGGCCAGGGTTTGAGAGAGTTATGGGGTATAAATGCTGGTGATCTAGGAGCTAGAGGAAAGGAAGGTGATTGAAGGTGAGGTGACTAGTGCATGCATCATTCAACTTCACAGTTCTTCAAAGATGTGTCCAGAATGGCGTCGTGAGCGTGATTTGAGGGTTGGGCAGATGTTGCCTTCTTCCCTCACCAGACATTTGTACCAGCAAAAGTGGATAGTTGGTCAACTCATTAAAATCCCCTCAAGCCTGTGAAAATGCTCTAAGCAAACAGTCGTCAGAACCAAGACGTTATCTAAGCCATGCCAGTGGAGGCTTAACAACATACCACTCAGCTGTGTAACCACCAAAATTGGTGATTTTTGTTTTCATTTGAGACACAGTCTCTTTCTGTATCCCTGGTATTTCCTATGTAGACCGGGTATTCCTTGAACTCATGACAATCCTCCTGCCTCAGCCTCTCAAGTCCTGGGATTTTATGCATGAGCCACCATGACCCAACGCAAAACTGATGCTTTTTAAGATCGGTTAGAAGAAAACAAATAGTTGGGTGTGGTGACACATGTTCTTACCACTGGAGGGGGCATGGTCAAAGCAGGAGAATCAGGAGTTTAGTGCCAGCCTCCTCTACATAGTGAATTTAAGGCCAGCTTCAGCCAGACTTTAAACAGATCGGAAAAAGGATGGGGGCAGGGGGGAGACTGGAATCATGGAGGCTTAATAAGAAACAAAATTCAAGAGAGCTGACTAGTGTAACTAGGCCAAGGCCAGCTGCATTCATTGGCGGTGATCAAGGGAGGGTGCTGCTCTCTCACAGAGCATTCGAGACTTCCGTCTTGTTATTTTGAGTGGCTCTTGAGTTCTTAAAAGATGAGATTTGGGCTTCAATAGATACATACTTAGAATTCTAAGGCCTCCTTTCATGAACTCCCATCTACGGAGCTCTCTCTCTACGGAGCCTTAATCTCACGTGCAGTAAGTCTGAAGTAGGCATTTCCCAGACTTTGGGTGAATGTGAGATCATCAGAGACACAGGTTCCTTCCATATGCATGCCCCTCATCCTGGTCTCTAGCTTCCCCTCTCCAGGTCACTATATGGTCTAAGCCAATGGAGCAAGAGGAGGGAAGGGGGTAGGAGGATGCCTCCCATCTCAGTCTCCTCCCTCTTAGACGTTCTCTGCCCCAAGACCCACACTTCTGCTTGCATCTCACTGGCCAGACCTTGGATCACACGCTCATACTACCATCTACAAAGAGGATTGAGAACTGTAGTATTCATAGCTGGGTACCATGTCCTGGCCTCCAGCTAGACTTCTGCTTCTAAGGGAGAAGAAAGAGGGTAGACATTGGGTAGGAAATTAGTAGACTCTGCCTGGCACACCAACCAAAGATGTCTACAACATTTGAATAACAGGACATTTAATGCAATTGCGTTGGGATTTGCTTAGTCCCCAGAGAAGTAATGAGTGAAATCCTTGGGCTGCCAGAATGGTGAAAAGGAGACATGAGAGTCACCAAGGGATTCGGAAGAAATGAACAGGACCTACAGCAAAAAATCATTTTAACCAATACTTCCTATTGCTAGTGAAAGCGAGGAGCCACTCGAGAAAACTGAGTAACTGAAAGCACAGATCTCCTAAATCTCCTAAAGCCAAAAATGAGCTTTGAGGGAGACAGACGACGTGACTAGATGGTTAAGCAACTGAATTTGGGGCCTCCGGAGTGTAAGCAAGCACTCTACCCCCTGCCCCAGCATAACTTTTGGGGTGGGATTTAACTCTATGGACAGATGTGGAAAGCAGGAGGGGGGTGTTGGGGGGGAGGAAAGGGTTAAATTCGAGCTGTGTCTCTGGAGTCACAGCTGGCTCCAAGCACCCACCCCCTTAGATCCCACCTCACCTCCTAAGTTTCTATTACATCTTGACAGGATGTCAGACTGGGAATCTCCCATGGACTAGACACTCCCTAAAATCCCCATCACCGCACATGGCTTCACAGAGAGCCAAGTCTTCAGCACAGGAAATGACCTTTGAAGGTCATTTCAATCCCCAAACCATAACAGTTCTCCTCTGAACTGTTGTGGGTAGCTGTTAGGATTAAATGAGCTGAAGGCTGAGATGGATCAGTACCTGACAAGAGAGTATGAGAGCTTGAGTTTGGGTCCCTAGAAACTGGGTAAATACTAGGTGGGTTTGGCGGCCTTGGGACACAGAAACAGGAAACCCAAGAGCAAGCTGCCTAGGCAAACTAGCCAATCAGCTAGCTCGGCTTGACTGGAAGACCCTGCCTCAAAGAATAAAGTAAAAGAATGATCAAGTATGATTATTGACACCAACTTTGGGCTATCACATGCACGTGCATACATGTGCCCACATACATGCAAAATATGAATAACTAACACCACACACAAACACACTCACACTACACACTTACACTCATACACACTCACACTATGAACTCACACATACTATACACATTCTCACACACTACACACATGTATACATACACACTCTCACACAAACTTATACTATACCACACATACACATGTACACAACACCACACACACACACTGATACAACAAAACACCACACATACACACTCACACTCCACACACATTCTCTCTCACACACACAAACTACGAATACACTCATACAGCACCACACACACTCATACAATACCACATACACACACTATACACACTTACATATTCTACACACACACACTCCTATAAGACTACACATACACACTCATATGAACTACACAGAAAACTCACACAACACCACACACACATATATACACACAAGGGAACAGACTGAGTTGTTATGGACAAAGTAAAAGAGTAACAAGCAGATGCTGCTAGACATATGTTTTGCTGTTGCTGTTGTTTTGTTTGGGTCTGCTTGGTTGGGTTTTGGTTTTGGTTTTGGGGGTTATTCATTTGCTTCTTGTTTTCCGAGACAAAGCCTCACTCTGCAGCTCAGGCCTTAAACACACAGCTATCCCCCTGCCTTAGCCTACCAAGTGTTGGGACTATAGGAGTAAGACATCATTCCTGCCCTTCATTAGTCTCCGTGCTTAGCACTACAACTTAAAGACAAGTGGCTCCTAATGGCCTTTATTTTTAAAAATAATGAGTTTTAAGCCAGGTGTGGTGGCGTGCCTGGAGTATAGTCACCGCTATTCAGGAAGGTAAGGCTTCATAATATAGCATAGGTCACATGGTGAGACCTAGGGAGGGAGGAAGGAAGGAAAGAAGGGAGGGAGGGAGGGAGGAAGGGAGGGAGGGAGGAAGGAAGGAAGGAAGGAAGGAAGGAAGGAAGGAAGGAAGGAAGGAAGGAAGGAAGGAAACAGGGTCTGATAGTTCATGCCTATAATCCCAACACTTGGGAGGAGACATGAGGATCGGGAATTCAAGATCACCCTTGGCTACATAGCAAGTCAGAGGTTGGCCTGGGTGGGCTAAGAGAAGACCTGTCTCACTATGCTCCTAACCCTCCTCAAGAAAGAGAAGAAAGGAAAGGAACAGTGTGTCTGGTGCAAGTCTTCCTCGTAGTCCCCTCCGTTGCCCAGGGCTGTGTCTTCAGGCCTCTTGCCTGTGGACTTCAAGGTAGTCTCACCCAGGCAGCACTGAGAGAAGATGAGCTTGGGAGGAGTAGAAACATAGTGGGTCTCCACGGCAACTCTGCTTCCTTCAACTCCCTCCATAGACATGGCCCATGCTGGGGCTCTCACTCCATTTCTGGGCTGTGGTAACACCATCTCCTCCCGTCACCCCTTCAGCATGGCTAGAACAAGATCCCCCAGTCTAGGGCTTGTGTTTAGTTTCCCAGCTTTTCTATCATGAGTTTAACAAACATGCATGAAGTGCCCTCTGTTTGAAAGACCTAGAGGGCTCTATCTAATGAACTCGATTGACAAAGTAAGAAATGTGTTTTTTGTATTACAGTTTCAGGAAGCCATCAAGACATGGGGGTTGTGACACGTCTGTCTCATAAGGCCCCTTCTGGACATAATTCACATTGCCTAGAAAAAAGTTAGAACCTAGAAAAATGGTTTGCTCAAAGATATTCCAATCCGTTGGTGATATATTTAGAACTTGACCCAGCACTCCTACACAGGGATATGCTCTTAAGTATTGATACAGAATTTATTAGCATGCTTACCAATTCTGTAGGTATTTTCTTTATTAATTATGTTGTCCCCAAATTAACAGATTTCCCTAACTTCTGAACCTTACTTTTGTGGATATTTTAACATCATTGGATATATTGTTTTTAGAATTACTGAGTCTTTTGCCTTAAACTCAAATGGAACAGGCCACTGAGATGGCTCAGAAGATACAGGAACTTGCCTCCAAGCCTGGTGACCTGAGTTCGGTCCCTGGAGCTCACAAGGCAAAAGGAGAGAACCCACTCCCACGGGCTGTCCCCTGACCTCCACACACATGCTCTGGCCCAAATACACATACACATATAAATATAGACATGCATATATACATACACACACACAGAGAGATAAATTTTGCTTTAAAATCGAAAGGGTTCATTAAAGTGGCTGAAGTTGTTGTTTTAGGCGGGTTGAGATTTCACAAGACTTCCAGGTTTTTCTGGCAAACCTTGACTTGGTGAAGCAAGCAATGGTATAGCTCTGTACTGGCTTTCACTGAATGGTCCCCTTTACCACTGGATCTCTCTTCTCGCAGGCCTGGGTTCAGCAACCCTGATAGGAGCTAATGGTGCCGCTGACTGAGTTCCTGGCAGCTGCTGACCTGTGCTTGCTCAGCAACCCCAGCATTCAGCTGCTCAGCGTTTATTGAGACCTGTCAGTGGGTGGCAGGGAGGAGGAGCACTTAGCATAGTGAGCTGGAATTTGGAGTGCCTCAGCTTAAATCCTTGCCAGCCTTTGCACAGAGAAAATGGAACAGAACGGGATGTAGTGTTTTTCTGCTATCCTGGTTATTTACAAGTGGTCACAAGAAAAGTAAAAAGAAAAAAATAATAATTTTTTTAAAGCAGCTCACTTCCTTGTTTTCCTTAAGAGACAACTTTTTTCCCAGAATTTTCTAGATAATTCCAGCAACAATGCACTCTTAGGGTTAGGTAGGTCAGAACCACTGACCCCACCCCCACCCCACCCTCTGGGTTTAAGCATATTAGCAGCTTTTCCAGAACAAAAGCCAAGTTCCTAATCTGGGTAAGCCTAGCCCTCCATGTGGGGCTAGCCTGTGTCTCACAGGAGCAGTGGAACTCTAGCCCTCCATGTGGGGCTAGCCTGTGTCTCACAGGAGCAGTGGAACTCTAGCCCTCCATGTGGGGCTAGCCTGTGTCTCACAGGAGCAGTGGAACTCTAGCCCTCCATGTGGGGCTAGCCTGTGTCTCACAGGAGCAGTGGAACTCTGCCTCAAATCCCTACCATGCCTCCTCTGCGGTTTCTTGAAAACCTGCTACCTTTCCACTGTGTGATGTCTTTGCCTGTGTTATTTTCGCTTCTAACTACTATGTGTGCAGATTTAGCGCCACACACCCCAAAGGCTGAGTTGGGGACCAGCCTGAACTACATAGGAGACCCTTTCTCAAAAATAAAGGGNCAGGAGCAGTGGAACTCTAGCCCTCCACGTGGGGCTAGCCTGTGTCTCACAGGAGCAGTAGAACTCTAGCCCTCCACGTGGGGCTAGCCTGTGTCTCACAGGAGCAGTGGAACTCTAGCCCTCCACGTGGGGCTAGCCTGTGTCTCACAGGAGCAGTGGAACTCTAGCCCTCCACGTGGGGCTAGCCTGTGTCTCACAGGAGCAGTGGAACTCTAGCCCTCCATGTGGGGCTAGCCTGTGTCTCACAGGAGCAGTGGAACTCTAGCCCTCCACGTGGGGCTAGCCTGTGTCTCACAGGAGCAGTGGAACTCTAGCCCTCCATGTGGGGCTAGCCTGTGTCTCACAGGAGCAGTGGAACACTGCCTCAAATCCCCACCACGCCTCCTCTGCAGTTTCTTGAAAACCTGCTACCTTTCCACTGTGTGATGTCTTTGCCTGTGTTATTTTCGCTTCTAACTACTATGTGTGCAGATTCAGCGCCACACACCCCAAAGGCTGAGTTGGGGACCAGCCTGAACTAGATAGGAGACCCTTTCTCAAAAAATAAAGGGGGTGGGGTGGGGGTACAGGTCAAAACAAACCTTCTGTTTGAAGGTCACAGAAACACCTTTAAATAGTGGTTTCTCATTATTGAACACTTCCCATCAGTTACACTGGAAGAGCGATTTTTCTTCCCATTTCCCACTTTATAGTTGAAGCTCTATAGATGGAGACTTTGAGAAGTTAGCTCACCTGCCAAAGGTCTTGGAACTGCACAGTAAGGGGCAAGCATACAGGCAAGGCCTCTAGGACTCAAGAGCAGCTCTTCCATAGGGCTTGGGCCTGAAGTGTCCTCCAAAACGTAATCAGACACACAAAGGAGATAATTCAAGTCCTCTTTCCACCGAGGTGACCTTCTATAGAATGTCACAGCACTTTCTGAGGGACATCAGGATCTTGTGTAAACTGTTAGCCCCTGTAAGCACAGACTAGGTCTGAAATAAGTGAGTTCTAACAGGTAGTTGTGGCTTCATTATTTTATTGTCCCACAAGGAGTGTGTTTCCTGAAGGTGCCTGAGACAATAAGAACTTTGGGCTATGCACAGCTCCATTCTGTCCCTCAGAACAGAGCAGAAGGCCAGCACGGGACCTTCCAGATCACTCTTCCATCCAAACAATGTTTCTTCAATGCCTAAGGAGATTGAATGTGAGTTTTAAAGTCAGGCACAGCTAGCCTGAAGCCTAGTTCCTGTCCTTTCCCAGACGGAGACCTTGAACCTGTTTAGAATTCCTCCAAACCACAGGGTCCAATAGTTATCAAAATGTGAGGAGATCATGCCCACCCCAGCTCACCCAGTCCCTGACAATAGTGAGAGCCCAATAAACAGCATGTACAATTAACAGTACCTAGTAATGAGTTTCTCCTCAAGCATGACCCCATTTGGGGTTTGACATAATTCTACATAGGAATGTTTCCTCTCTAAGTAAGGGACCCTGGGGTTATTTTACTTTCAAGGTTAAAAGAATGAAATACAACAGTAAAATATCAACCACAGAATCAAACCTTCCCTTAGTCATTGTCACAGGGCATTGCTTAGGTGACTGCCATGCACAGTGTTCCCCTGGAGTCACTCATGCCACCTGCCTCCTTATTCTAAGAATTGCTTTGTCCAAATAGAAAGCCTGAACTCTGAACTTTGCTGTAGTCGGGTTCCTTACCAGACCACTAAGCAAACGATAAAATTATTTGTGCGTGTGTTCATAGTAGGGTGGTTTTGTTGTTGTTTTCTTTGTGGTAAGGTTGACTGTAAGGTTGACTGAGTTTCATACTTTACCCTGAAAGCTAAAAGCTGACCTTATATTCTCCAATTTAGTCTTCAGGATAGTTTGAAGAAAAAAAAACAGATATAATTATTTTCACCATTTTACATATAGGAAATTGGGACCCAGAGTAGTTACATCACCCTAAGCAAGATCACCCACCTAGTCAGAACATGGTGAAGCAGGAAAAAAAAAAGCCTCTTCCTGTCTGATGTCAGAGATGGAATCTTGTTCACCATTCTATTAATGTTTAAGTAACTTTTTAGTAGACATAGTTTTTAATGTTCATTTTATGTTTTCTGTGTATGAGTGCTTTGCTCTCATGTATGCCTGTGTACCATATGTGTGCCTGATGTCCAAGAAGGCCAGAAGAAGAGAGTATTCAAGCCCCCTGGAACTGGAGTTATAGCCAGTTGTGAACCACACCATATGGGTGCTGGGAATTGAACCTGGGTCCTCTGGAAGAGTAGCCAGTGTTCTTAACTGCTGAGCCGTCTCTGCAGCATCTACCTTTTTTCCTGTGTCTGAGTGTTTGTCTGCAAGTATGTGTATCCCATGTGTACAGTGGAAAGAAAATAATACATGAGGCCTATAGTTTAAACACCGTTTGCTGAAGAGGATTTAAGGTTTGTAGACCTAGGCCTGAGACAGGCACAGGCAAGTCACAACAAAAGGTGTTGATGCATTCTGTAACTGACCCTGTTGTAGAGATAGGGAAGGTATGCAAGAAGGTAATGGGCCATTTGGCCTGGCCTCCCTTGACTCAGGAAAACCCCCAGTGGGATAGCAGCTACCTGGGGACTCTTGCTGATGTTTGAACTAGCCAATCATATGAAACCTCGCCAATTTCCCCAGCCCCCTACCCCATGACTATAAAAGCTTCTAATTTTCGAGCCTCGTGGTCGACTCTTCCACCTGTTGCATGGGGTGGGTGTTGTCCCGCGGAGCTCTGTGATTAAACCTCCCTCATGTGTATTACATCAAGATGGTCTCTCGTGATNCTCTTGCTGATGTTTGAACTAGCCAATCATATGAAACCTCGCCAATTTCCCCAGCCCCCTACCCCATGACTATAAAAGCTTCTAATTTTCGAGCCTCGTGGTCGACTCTTCCACCTGTTGCATGGGGTGGGTGTTGTCCCGCGGAGCTCTGTGATTAAACCTCCCTCATGTGTATTACATCAAGATGGTCTCTCGTGATTCCTTGGGTGCGCGAACTCCTGAGACTCGAGTGGGGTCTCTTTCTGGGACCTTACACAGTGACCAAAGAGGCTGGACCTAGGGTTATAAACAGTTGAGAGCAGCTATGCTGATACTTGTAATGGCTAAGCCATCTCTCCAACCTCCCCACCCCTTTGAGAGTAACTTAGATCTCCTTCTGCTTTCATAGATCTGGGAAATCCATCTCTTGTGACTAGTGATGTACTGAATTTTTAACAACTAGCCTTCAGAGATCAGTGATTGTCTATTTCTGAGGTCGAAATATTGCTAATCAATGGCCATAGACAAAGCACCAGGGTGTCCAGAAAATCTCAATAAAGCCCTGATAGTGTAACCATCCTGTCTGAAGAGTAGGTCTACATGCACACATATCCCCGCACACTAAAGCTCACCATTACAGAGGAACCATTTCTTGGCCAGGTGTGATAGTATAGGCCTTTAATCCTAGCATTTGAGAGGCAGGGGCAGGTGGATCTCTGGGAGGTCAGCCTGATCTACATATTGAGTTCCAGGACAGCCAGGGCTACAACCTAAGAGACCCTGTCTCTAAATAAATAAATAAATAAATAAATAAATAAATAAATAAATACCAATTCCTGTGTGCATCTTTCAGTTCCTTTTCTGATGTTCCACCTGCACTTGGGGGTGTGGCCATGGCTCATCATCTGTACAGCAGGGATCGAGAAAGTCTCTCCCAGGAAAAACATAGCCATCACTCACACTCAGCAGAAATGTCCAGATGGGAGGTGACAACTGTAACCCACATGACTGGGATTTGCCAACTTCAAAGTTTTAGAAGTTTAGCCCTCAGACGTGACTAATTGTGCTTGTTTATGACACTTTATTTAAATTAGTTCAATTGAAAAATGACTTCTAGGTATGGCCAGACAGCTCGGTTGAGTAAGGTGCTGACTGCTCAGTGGATAAGGATGCTGACTGCTCGCTCAGTGGGTAAGGGTGCTGACTGCTCAGTGGGTAAGGGTGCTGACTGCTCAGTGGGTAAGGGTGCTGACTGCTCAGTGGGAAAGGTGCTGACTGCTCAGTGGGTAAGGGTACTGACTGCTCAGTGGGTAAGGGTGCTTTGTTATCAAGTCTTCTAACCTGAGTGCTAGCCTCAGGATCTACATGATAAAAAGATCACTTAGGTAGCGTGTAACACAGCTGGTGCCAAAGCCAGAGGCCAAGCAAAGTGAGTAGCTCATGCCTAAGACACTAGTGCTTAAAAGTTAATTGCACACACTCACTCACGAGTACCTACAACACACACACACACACACACACACACACACACACATACACAAACTAAAATTTTAAAAAGTAAAACAGAAACCCCACGATACCCCCTGGGGACATTCCTTATAGGTGTGCAAATTTAATAAAATGTATTTTGTTTGGTTTTTAAGCACCTTCTAGTGCCCTTTCACTTAAACCATGAGTGGAGTCTAACAGAGTGTGGCTATCATGACTACCATGTGTCTCTTACTTTAAGGGGCTCATCAACAACTTTAAGACTTTCTCGTCCATCAGGCTTTATAATTTGCTTTTGGTCAAGTCTTGAGTGATTAACAAGTATGTGTTTGTTCCCAGGACAAGCTCTTCAGCATCTCTCCCCAAACAGACCTAAAAT